>WBNQ01003024.1:0-36280 GCA_013401375.1 Spizella passerina
GTTTCCTTTGTTGATCAGCCCTCGGGGTTGCAAAGACACTGGTTTATGTATTAGTCTTACATTTTCCAGTATTTCTGCAGAATGAGAAACAGTAAATTGAGCATCAACATCAAACAAATATCTGCTGCAGCATTACACAGAAATTCAAACCAATGAAGATTCCCAGAACCTGCAGCTGATGATTTCCACTCCATTTACCCACTGCTCACACTCCAAACCAGACGTTTTTCTTCCACTGAAGATCCAGGGATTCAGAGCAGGAGATGCTGATACAAAACTGATCACTGTCATTCCAAAGCAAGAACTATCGATTTGGGTCTTTGTTTCCCTAAATCCAGATATTTTATTTATATTGCTACATAGATACATACACAGATATAAAATGCAATCAGCTGGAATCACTTGTCACCAGTTTTATGAAGTATTTCCCACATTTTTCTGCTTTGAAGAGGGATGAAGTCAGTGCCAGCAGTCTCAGTTCAGAAGTTTCACCATCCACTATCTTATAACAAAATCATCTCAGTGCAAACACACAGACTGATGTGCTCTGCTCTTCAGAACACACAGTTTTATTTAACACTTCCAAAATCTAAGAGATAACAGCCTTACATAATATAACTCCTGCTCTTTCCTGCTTTCAAAACCCAAGTTGAAAACTTAGGAAACCACTGCACATTAGTCTGTCCCAGTTATGAAACCAAGAACAACAAAAGGAGCTTTTCCAGGAATCCTGACCTGTTATTTAGAAACCTAAATAAGAACTGTTCAAAGAAAACATTGGAGCTCATATACTTTTAAACTTGCAAAATAAGGTGTATACAAGACAAAATACAAACTGCAAGTAAATACAGTAATTGTGTACCAGTGGGGTTAGTTTTTTTATAATAAATGTGAGGAGCTCTAAAGGTTTTACATGCTATAACCTGAAAGAATTTGAGCTGTTCACTACAGGACTAAAAAGATAAATAACATAATGTCGGTACAAAAGCTGAGGTACAAAGCTGAAAGTAAGCACAGGAGATGGCAGAACTGCAAACAAAATCCACATCCTTCTGCTGCCAAGCTATCTCCCTATCTATAAGATCATATTTCCTGCAGATAACATCAGTTCTAAGCAAACAAAATTGACAAAAAATAAAAAAGTTTCATTCCCTTGTCTATTACACAAAGAACATGCCACCTGAAAGAGCAGACAGCAAAGAAATGTAAAATGGAAGATGAGGTAGCACAGATGCAGAGTAAGATTCTTTTCTAGTGAAGGCTAAAATATGTTATTTAAATTACTGCTCAAGTGCTTCAGAATGTATTGTCAGAGCAGCAACATTTGAACTGTGTTCACACACAATATTTCTATTAACATAATTCATCATTGTTGAAAATAAGGACAAAAGTAACAGGAAAAGTTCTATTTTTTTGTGTCTATCAATAACTTTTTACATTAACTCTTTTCTTCCCCGTTTTTGCATCATGCTCAATAAAGATATTAAATGGACCTTTAGCAACCCCTTGTGGTCACAAAGCTGCTCTGGGAACAGGCTCCAGTGCCATTCCTGGAGTTTTGCTTCTTTTAACAAAGACCTGGGTTTGTCTACAGCAATTACATCCAGCAGCACATTTCCAGCTCACATCTAACACACAGGAACTAAAGAACTTTTACAAGTGTATCAGAAGAAAAACAGACTGTGAGAAAATTTTAACATTTCAAAACCTGATGGAAAGCTCTCGTCATCACCCAGAAAACTTCTTTCTTTTGGAGGGTACTGATTTGTGAAATGTTTAGATATTTCTGTTGGTAAACAGAAAGCATTTAGCTGAAGTTCATCCATTGGGTTTTGTTATTACAATTACCTCTCAAATTTTTTTTAGCAAGGTGATTTCCTAAACAAACTAAGTCCAGAGTTTAAGGCAAGTGGAGCTCTGTGGATGTGGTGCCCATGCTGAAGAGATAAAGGTGGCTACAAGTCAGGAACTGAACTCCTGGATTAAGGCCCTGATTTAGGGAATATTGCCTCTGTCACTCTGATCTTTCCTCAAATCTGGACAATGCCCAAAAAGTCCCAGTAAAAACACTGCTGGATGTCCCTAAACAAAAACATTTCTGTAAGAATGCAGTTTGAATGTACAAAAGGCTGCATTTCTGAAGATTATAAAACCCCCCAGATCCTGGATGTCTCCACAACTTCTTGCTCTAGCATTTACCTACCTTTACAATGAGAAAAAAAATCTTCTACCATATAACATTGAAACACCTTTCTTACAGTGTGAATTAATTTCATTTTATCACTAGCCTTGGCAGAAGTGATCTTCTTCACTTTATGAATCACCATCTTCTTTATGAATTTGTTTTGTAAATTTGGATTTACAACCACGGTCGTGCCAACAATATCATCTGACACAAATTAACTCTGAATATTTCATGTTTGCCCACATGGTTTTTAAATCTTCTTTCCATTTTTGCTGCTGCACCATGAAATTTTCCTTCAGAAGGAAAGCCCAAAGACTCCATTGCATCAAGTCCTCCACAGCAGAATTAGTTATTTTCCATGTTTTCCATGTAAATTGGTATTAACACACACTGGGAAAAAAAAACTTTGTTTTCTTCAGATGTACTAAAGACATCATCAATTCCCTAGAACTTCTAGATCTTTCTGTCTAATATGTCCACCATTAGTTCTTCACACTGTACTCTCATTTGGTTTCTGTTCTGGTGCCTTCCATACTTGCATTTATTACATTCCCTTCCTCCTAACCTAAAATCATTCCAGATTTAGTCAGATCTTAAAAGTTTCTGTTCTTTGATTCACCTGAAATCCTGCCTGCTGTAAACAGATTTTATGGGCACTGTTATCTCTATCACCCACAGTGAAAACACTGCAAGAAAACATTACTTAGGAAATTGTTTCAGATTCTCTCACTGCAATTTTTCCTAAGACCACCAAGAATAGTTAAAAGACTACTCAGAGAACTGATATTTTTCCAATCACTTATTTCCTTAGCTTGTTTTCAACACTATATAAGGCTTTATTAATGATCAGGTTATAATTGTAGGGGACCAGCTGTGAAATGTGGCAAGTAAAGCCCTGAAGAGTCATATTCTTACCCATATAAATTTATGACCTTACTATCCCTTAGATATTAATTATTAAAATGTTTGTCCTAGCATCTCAATTAGGCTGTGGTGCATAATTACTGCACTTGTCCCTTTCTGCACCTGCACAGCAGATGCATCTTGGACACTTGCTAAAATTACCTCTTCTGCATTTGTTTCTCATCAAGATTAACATGAAATCTGTCTGTTCTATTTATTTTCTAGTCCTGATCATCTCTTACCTTGTGTAGCTTCTGTCTTTGAGACTAAAGGAACCACAGATCTCTGCAGGCTGAATTAAGCAGCATTAAATGATCTTCAGGGTGCCTGTGAATCATTAACCTGCCTTGTAATAACTGCTGAAATTGAAGTACAAACCTACAATTTGTCCCTGGAAAAGCAACTCCTCTTCTTGTGTTCTAAATAAAAACTGTGCAGAAGGACCTTGGCACTGCAGCACGGGGTTGTTTGGTAATTTGATTTGTTCATTTTGCCTGTTAACTCGAGATACTTCAGGTGTAGAGTTTATTACCTGTGCCAGCACCCCATGGAACTTGTGGTCAAAAATTAATTCCCACTGGAATGAGCTGAAACTGCTGAATTCCCAGCAAACCCAACAGGGGAATCTCAACTCAGCCACAGGGAAAACAAGGAACACACCTGACAAACACACAGAGCCTCACACAGTAAAGATCACCGAGGCAGGAGATTTGAAATTAAATATCTACAGAACAGAGCAAATGATCTGTCTGGAAATCATGAACTGAAGTTCTTGTNTATTCCTCTGCCCAAAGAGTAAGCCAATAGTGAAGGTGCAGAAGAAAACTTGGTAAAAGTTACATTTGTGTTTTACTACAGTGAAGACAGAATAAAAAGCTCTGCTCCCACCTGGTGGCAAAAATTAGTACAGAAACAGTGAAAGTCTAGAAAGTTAACTTACAGCTGGAACAACTTGGACAAGAGAAAAAACCTTTTCCATTTATGGCAAGCAATCCTCGCTTTATGATGGTCACAAGAGAGTTTTAAGTTAAAAATCATTACCAAATGATAGCTTGAGATTTTAAGAAAATATGGGTTCATCCAGACTGTAATCACCTGCTGTTTTATATATATATATTGTTGTAATACAGTGTTTGTGACACCCAAGTGGAAAATACACTGAAATACAAATTATTCTGACAGCTTTTCTCACAACAGACAATTCTGAGTAATGAAACCACTGCTGAGTGAGGAGGAGAGGAGAGGCAGCACACAGTTCTGGGCACTCTGAGCATCATCTCCAGCTCAGCTTCTGTTCAGAGTGGAAACCTGACTTGAAGCTGTCACTTTCAAAGCAGCATTGTACCTGTAAATGAGCTGGTAGTATAAACAGCAGGACTCTGCACAAAGCCATCTCACACACTGACCGCTTCACAGATTTAAAATAATTACTCTGGTTCCAACACTGGTGAGTCAGTGACACAACAAGCACCCAAGCTGGGAGAACTTCACCATTTCTGGCTGAATCTGCACAACCAGCCTCCTGCAGTTTCTAGCATTTCCCATTAAGAGCACAAATATGACAGGACCAAGTGTCAGAGCTTTTGTATCACTCATTCCCTGTCCTGATGTCCCCTCTGGACAGTTCCTGAGGGTTATTCCTGAACTGGGAACAGCAAGTATTGGTTATGGATAAAGCAATACTGTTTGTAATGGCTAAATTGGAAAGAGAGACCCCTCAAGAAGCATATTAGTAAATATAGTTATTTTCTAAATTGAAATGTCTGAAGAAAGACCTATGTAGCCATTACACTTCAACTGCTGTGTAGTGCCCATGAATTTCAGCTACTTTGGTATAAATACAGTAATACTCTTCTTGCAATGGAATACTACAAAATTGTAAATATTGGATAATGTAACACACCATTTTCATACAAACCTAACATAGTCTCATTTTTGTAACAGCACACAGCCCATTTGAAACCACAGATCACTTCCACAGACTGTTTGACAAGTTGTTTGACAAGCAGCAATAGTTTCCCTGTACCTGGGATAATGACATGGCAATGCCTGCTTGGAATGTTTACTCAGGGGGATACAAACTGGCTAATTCAAACGCAGTGTTTGAACAGCCAGCTCATTACCAGAGGAATGTTCTCTATCAATTCTGCACACTCCTGTTTCCAAGCAGAGCTAACACCCCTGCAGTGTAACATCCACTCGTGTAACTATACCTGCAATCTTTATGGCTACGGGATCCTCTGAAACTGGAACAGGTCCCTCTTTGACTTCAACCTGTTTTTCAGGGACCAGAGGAGATGTGGCAGGAGGGGTATACTTAGTCTCAACATAGACCACAGATGTGGAAGCAGAGGGCTTGGAATTGTGAAAAAGACTAGCCCACGACTTTGCAGGCTGATTAACAGGGACAGATCCTGCAAGCGGGACCGTTGCCTCAGTAGTAGGTGAAGCTTCCTCAGGCTTAGCTTGCTCTGAGTCAGTGCTTTCCACAGTGTGCAATTCTACCCCATTGGCAGCTGTGTCCTCACCAGAGGAGGATTCAAGTGTTTGTCCATTAGTAACGCCCAGAGTTTCAGTAGTATCAGTACCAGCATACGCCTGTACAACAGCTGTCCTTAGGGGGCTCTCTCTGACGGCCTCCGGGGGGAGGCAGAACTGTTCCGAGTGAGCCAGGCGGCAAACCTCGGCCTGCCCGCCAGTCCTGCCCCCGGGGCCGGGCTCGGCACACGCAGCTCCGGCCAGGAAATCCACGGAGCTGCCGGGGCTGCTGCAAGTCCTCGGCGTGGCCAGCGAGGGGAGGTCTGCGGGCAGCTCCGTGTCCTCGGCGCTCAGGCTGTTGAGTGCCGCGGCCGAGGCGTGGCCGTTCACCAGCGCCTCGGGGGCGGCCACGCCGTCAGGGACGTCTTCCAGGTAACTGTAGTATCCGGGGGGTCTTTTCTTCTTCTTTTTGCGCTCCCTCTGCCCCAGGCCCCCAGCCAAGGCGTCGTTTTCGGCGTTGGAGCCGCTGTCCAGAGCCAGGGTGGGGTCACTGAACTGGCAGTCAATGGAGTTGTAGTTTGTGTCGCTGAGAGCATCATCTGGGCTTTTCTGAGCAGGGGCACAGCTGAGAATGAATTCTGGAGCCTGAGGGTTCAGAGTACTCGAAATGCTGTAGTCGGTGTTGTTCAGGACAGATGACTGAGTCTCGATAACTTCATTAACGCCAAATTCTATTCTCTGATACTCTTCCCCTGGACAAGAGAAAGCAAATCTCAGTCAGAATCACATTGAATCAAAAAGCTACAAAAGCAAGAAAAACATTCTCCTATTTTCCTGTAACTGAGAAAATAAAGCACACTCCCCAAACAAAAGGAATTCTCATTCTCAACCATGACAACTTTCAAAACATCATTTTCTTAAAGATAGCAGTGCATGATTCAGGTTTCCTTAACCAGAGTTATGTAATTTCCAAATCACTGTAGAATCCTGCATATAATCCCAATTAAATTCCCCTCATAAGAAAACTATTTAAGTCCAAGGTCTATAGGAATAATCTGTATTAAATTAATTACTGGATAATTGCCTGTGAAATATGGTGGCACACTTAATTCCATGCTTTTTTCAAGCCAGTCTGTTCAATTGACAACTACAAAATCTAAGCCTTTTCCTTTTTAACTTTCCCATATGTGAGGTTTGCTTTTTGAGGGGCTGGGTTTGGTTTTTCTGGTGGGATTTACCATAATCCTTAATAACTGAAAAATATATTTATTAATTGCATAGAACACTGCAATTAAAGCTTTTGAGCCTCCAAGCTCATTTATAACTTCTTTAATTTTATCACAATTAAATGTATTACCACGTCAGAGTAATGATATCCAGGATTTTATGACATGAAACACAACACATTCCTCAACATAAATCTGCATTCAACTTGTACACAGGAGTTGTACTAAAAACTTATGAATAGGTGGTTTTTTTTGCTTTATTGATTTATTTATTTGCCCTGGAACAAAAGAAATATTCTCATGGCAAGCTTCAGTATCACAGAATATTTTCAGCCAACAAATTCTGGAATTTCCTGGAATTTATTTATTGTTATAATGTATGTGTGCTAAGTGGCAACACTGAATACTTCATCTAAACTATTTCTGTAACTACTGAGTAAAGATATAAAATTAATGAAACAGTTTCAGGAATTTTGAAGGTAAGCTGACATTTTAAAGCTCTGCAGGTCTTTACCATATGTATGTTAATGTTTCAAGGCCATTACATTTTAATATTTTGTGTTTCCTCAACCATGGGGGCTCAAACACACATTTCCAATTTTTAAGACTTACTACAGAACCAAACAACACTAGGTATTAATTCCAAAGGAATTATGTGGCTATAGCCCTAAACTTTTCAGATTTTGTGCCACTTACATTATGCATGACATCAACAAATACATATTTGCAAGTACAGACTTACTAAAAATGAGATGGATTTTTTTTAAACACAACAAAAAGGAACCAACAGTTCCCAGAAAAGAAGTTATTCACACACCTAAGGAAAAAAATCCTCTGGGAAAACAATCTAGCAGGGAATATTTTGATATATGACTGTCAATATAAAAGTTTTGCAGTTCTGGATGTTCTCTAGAAAAATCTGCTAACAAATATTTCAGGTTTAAAAAATGTGAAGGGAACAAGAATCTGCATTTTTTAATATCAAATGAAGAGTAACAAACATACAATGTGTGTTGATGTCTGACTTGTCCATGCAATACCAACATATGATTTAATGAACAAATTAAAAAGATGCTAATTGCTTTTCTGCATTGATTTATTAAATCTGACTATATGAGAAGCAAACAGGTATCAACTTCAATCTTGCTCCTAGTCAGACTAAAGGAGACTTTTTAAAAACAGAAGGGTAAAAATTACACACACATCTGGTTTCTCTAAATAATCTTAGGAAGAGAGTGAATTTCTAATTTCTAATTTTCTAATTTTTCCCCCTCTCCTTGTGAGAAAACATTTTTAACACCCTGTCTATCATTCAGCAACCACTTCTGCCATCACTGAGGAGCCAGCAGCACCAGAAGAGAGGGCTGAAGCTCCTTTTTAAAACCCAGCAGCCTGGAGCCAGGGAGGGGGAGCTGTGCCTGGGGGGCACTGGGTGCCCAGGGGGGCAGTGCCAAGAGCCTGAGCTGCCTGGGCACACACAGCTCCACGCTGCTGCAGCTGAGAGCAAATGCAAAGCTCTGGGGGTTTTAAGGGATATAAATCCACAACAAAACTATTCCTCATTATTTCATCTGTTTATGGCTCTTTGTACCCTTTGTTACAACAGCACAAAGCACAGGCAACAATTGGTAACACCCAGTATTCCTCCAACCTTGAAACAAATGAATTACTGGGCACATTTCAAATCCCTGCCAGTCCAAATAACTCATTACTACTTCTTTTCCAAAATCCAAGCTCTAGAAAATAGCAATTGCTTCAGAACAAAGAATGTGGTTTTCCTCCACGGGTGAGTCAAGTCTGTCAGAGGCCAAGGTGAAAGCTGTCACCTCTGTCCCCCTGTCCTGCTCCCCTGTCCCCAGCAAGCTCCCAGCACTTGTGGGACCCAGAGCTAACCTGGCAAAAATCATCTAAGAGAGCATTTTTGCTAGTTTTGGTGAATTTATCAGTTTATTTTACACTCATGGCTAGTGGGGAGCAGAAAACAGAACACATCCCTTACACAACATCATAGGCTGAAACCTTGCCAAGAGCAGAATTGATGTTGTAGCATTTAACAAACAAATTAGGAAGTTACAGCTGAGCAATTAATCTTTGTACCTTACAGCAGGATTAAAATAATAAATACCAGCAGCTACTGTACAGTTAGTCTGTGGAATGACTGGCAGAAGCTCATTTGCTGTAAGATTGTGTCAAGTTCATTTGGGAAAAATAAGAGGCAATATTTTTTCTTATTTGTTGTGACTTTCCACTTTGCTTCAGGGCATCTTTGTTTCAATCTAGTTCACAGCTCTATTTCTGAATGGACTGAAACAGATCTCTGTGCCATGAACAACATGGCACACATATTGAAACAAGCACCAGCAGATGCTCCAAGGACAGTCTATGCACACCCCCAAAATCTGTGAATGCACAGTACTAATTGGTGTGAACAGAGTTCTGCACATTAGAGCTTAAGCCATGATTTGATTACTCCTAGGAGGTGTTAACAGATCTTCTGATTCTGTAATAAAGTTAAACACTGAAGTACAGAAAAAAATGAAGACTATGGGGAATGGTAACATGGTAAGTGTGTGTCATCATATAAAAATACAAATATTCTGCATGACCAAGCATTCCAGTTTAGTTTGCACAGCTTCTTACACAGCCACCACAGTGATAATGTGCATGCACAGTACAGTGCAAGATTGTTAAAGACATTTTTCAAGCAAAACCTAATTTGCTGTCATTACCTAATCTCAGGGCTGGGAGGGGTTCTCTCAAGGTCTAGGAATGATCTGAAAGACATTTGTACAAACCATCTTTCTGTATGGCTTGTGAACATTAAAATCTCAGTCTGAAAGAACAAAACTTAAATCTAGTTAGACAAAGAAATATATGACTGGATGCCCCTGTCACCAACAGACAATTCACACCATGTGGTCTTTTTAAAGAACCTGTCCAACTCCTATTTAAAACTACTCAGGGTCCTAGAACTGGTCCTGTACTAAATAAAACTCCTGAATTGTCAGAAGTGCTGCTGATCTGCTCCCAAATGGGATCTCTGGTCCTTCTTTCTGACTGCCTATCTTGTTTACCTTTAAAAGGAAGGCCAAAGTCTCTAAGCACAATGATCAGGGGTCCTTAAACACTAATGTGGGGTTTGTCCTCTTTTGAGAAATGTTCAGTCACATACTTCCATGATTTTCCAAGGAGACCTGGAGTCCTTTTCATTGTCTAGGTCTCAGCTTCCTTGCTCTCTGGTTCAGGGAATAAATCAAAACCTGATTTACCTGCTGCTTAAAATTCTGTGGAAGTTTGGTTAAAACTATTCAGAGTGAGGATCCCTGGGCAGCTCCCACCTACCTGTCCACTTCTAGCAACCCTGAAGTAAGGGCAGGTTTTGGGGTTGAGGCAGAGGAGACCTGTGAGTGTTACAGCTTTAAAAGGGGAACTCTGTAATTTATTTTTAAACCAAGTCACACCTTCATCAAGAGATTAAATAAAACCAAACCAGGATTCTCCAGAAAACAGCCAAGCCAGGGAGAAACAAGAGTCAAAGGGAGCACAGAGCAGAGCACTGCCTGCAGAGCAGCCTTGCTGTAACTGTTAGAAAATACTCATGCTATGGCTCTTCAGCCTCCTCATCCTCACAGCCACATCCTGCAGTGTTTCCACAGGGCTCTGACTGTGGCAGCACAGTGAAAGAGGAATAAAATGCCCACTGTAATTAGCTGAAGTTCAATGCAGGATTTTCCAAACCTCTCACAGGTATCATTCAGTAAAGTTTAAAAATCCAACCTAATTATGCCTGTGTAGGTGCTGAGCAAGTTGTAACAATTGTATTCAAAGAGAGGTTACAGTAAATCTCAGGAAAGTGTCACAACCTTGAAGTTTAAAAAAAAAATCTTGATTTCTTACCATCATGAAACTTACCTGTGGATTTAATACCACATGAAACTGTTTCATTGTATGGGGGGAGCTGTACAAAAAAGAAATGAAACTTATTTAAAGGCAAAGCAATTTCATATCAGTTTCATATGAAACATCCAAATCCTTTAAAAAATAACATCATAATTGAGATTTGATTTTTGGAGAGGATGCCTTGAACTCATGCTTCTATATTTATCAAATCCCACACTGCAGCTTCAGGTGTCCTTGCAGATTACCACAAGTACTGAGAGATAAAGATTATCTTGGTTACAACCAAGCTCTCAATTCATCTCCCAGCATCTTCCTTTATCAACTCATTTTAGGATGAGGAGCATATCCTCTTTTCAGACAAAAGCTGAAGACAGACCAAACTGGGAAAGGATGAAACAAACCTTTGCACAGAACAATCACACCTAAACCTTTTGACTCCAACCTGCTCCAGGGTGATCCTTGGAATGTTTCAGCTCAGGTGGGGTCTTGAACACAGCCCAAGCATGAAGCGCCCACAGCACAGAGTGTGGATAACTTTATAAAAACACTGCCACCATTTGATGGACCCAGGGCTGCCAGAACCCTTGCCATGGTGTAACCACAGGGGGGCAATTCCTGACCTCCCTCACCTGCCCCTAAACCTCCTGAGCAGCTCCAAGTGCCTGCAGGACCAGCAGCCACTGCCACACTGCATTCAGCAGCTCCTGGAGAGCGTGGATCTGCTTCTGCAGTGGGAGACACAGCACTGAGGGACAGAGCAGCTTCACAATGCTGCTCTAAATATAGCTCCAATGCTGGAACAAATAACATACTACACATACTCACATATCACCTTTTTAATACACTGCAGACACCAGTGCATCAGAAACAGCAAGAAAAATATTCCTGAAATTCCACTGCAAAAGTATTTTAAAAACTACATGCTGTAAATCCATTTATGAACCTCAATACATCTTAATGTATCATCTTTTCAAGCCAAAAATGAGAATCAATGGGTCAAGCTCCATATTAATTTTGAACACAGCTTCAATATAATTTTATTTGGAGCTAACAAAAATTACTCTAAATGTCTATCACAGTTTATGATACACATTGCAATTTTTGTTTTTATCCAAAGCAAAGACCTTCAGAGAATAAGAAGAAGTAGTCAGCCTCTTGGTCCCCAACATATCAGAATAATCAACAGCACTCTTGCAAAGCTGCCTTGCTCCATACACCTGGGTCATGTGAACCATCCCAGCCAACAGGTATGAGACAGAACATGTGCCAAAATGTCACATGTAAAAGGGACATTTTACACAACAGAATCACTGGGTTGGAAGAGACCTTCAAGACTGAGTCCAACCCAGCCCCAACACCTCAACTAAACCCTGGCACCCAGTGCCACATCCAGGCTTTGTTAAACACACCCAGGGATGGGGACTCCACCACCTCCACAGGCAGCCATTCCAGAACTTTATCACTTTTTCATTTAAAAACCTTTCTCTAATATCCAACCTATATTTCCCTTTAGCTTTAACTACTCCCTTTCCAGTCCCCCTTGGGTGTGAGGTTAAGGGGCCTCAGAGGGACAGCAGCCCATGTGGGACTGTCCCCAGCAGGATGTGTGTCCAACATCACTGCAGCATTATCAGCTCTGCCTCGTCCTTCTTGAGTTTCACCCTGCCTTTTGCAGACCAATTTTTTACACCAATTAGTGTAAAACTAATAAGCATCACTTTTATTTCATCATCCAGGTAATTGAAACATTGAAGTGAACCAGATCAAGGACAAACTTAAGGAACACTGTTCAACAGCTCTTTATTTTGCCAGCTAACCATAAGTGGTACACTGAGAAAATGAAGTCACACTGGTGCTGCAGGTTCATACTTTGAGAACAGCTTTGCACAAATCAAGATATGACATTTTCATCATCCCCTAAGTAAGTGTTGACAAAGCTGATGGGGGCACTTCAGGTGACACTACACAGGATGGAAATGTCCCACTGCTGTGACTGCAGCTATGGTGGGAGAACAGCAGGGTCACCACAGCTAACAGGAATTACCCAAAGGTCTCCTCTGCTACACAGCTCTCCCCGAGAAATAAATGCTTTTTCCTTTCTGAATTTCCCTCACTCCTCACCCCACCCCATCCCCTTCGTGCCCTTTCATTGTTCAGCAGTTTATTACACTAATTAGCCTTGGAAAATTAAGCTACAGGAAAGTAAGTCACATTAACAATGGTTTGTAAACTGTGACAAAAGGATTTCCCCATCTACAGCTCGAGTGCTTGTTTCCTTTATGTTGAGAGGGCAGGATGGAAGCATGACTGAAATGTCTGAATGGAAATGTCTGGAGGAAACGCACGGAAATGGACCCAGAGGAAAATTATTTTTCAAGTCTGGTGATGAGGACAATGGGATAAAACTCCTCCCTAGAAAGGAAAATGGTTTCATGATTGTCTACCAAGAACTGCAGAGAATAAGAGGCTGCAATGCTCGGTGAGTGTGCAATGAACTCCAACACACAAAGACAACTGCTCCCACCCTGTGCCTCTCTCTGTCACTAATTAGTTCATTATTAATGCATTTCTCAGACCTCACACACAGCCTTCCCTCTGAGCACAGCTCTGAGGGCCAGCAGTGCTCCACCTGGCCAAAAATATCAACAATCCTTGTGCTTCAAATGCTCCCAAGGCTTAGAAGCCCACCTTACAACCAAGAACTCTGCTGGGAAAGTTCTCAGTATCCACCCCTTAAAAAAACCATCAAAACTGAGGTACAGGGCTGGAAAATTCATTATTAACATCCCACCACTACTGTCAGCTAGTCCAGCTCTGAAAGATGACAGGAGAAAGTGGAACCATTAATTTATGTCTAAAAATTGACTTAATATCCACATACATGGAAAGAAGACTACTGAACAAAATTTTCAGTTTGTAAATTAGCAAGCCAAGTGAATGACAAATATATGTATTGCTGTATTTCAAATTCACACAAAGAGATGGAGCTTTCAAATGTTATTTCTAAAACAAGTTTAAAGTAGATCTTACCTCAACAGAGCATCGTGGAGTCACAAAGAACTGATTAAATTCATCAGGGCTGAACTCCCCAAAAATATACTAAAAATAAAAGAGAAGGATTTTTGTTAAAGAGCTATTTATATTCAATACAATCAATAAAATCATATTAAAATCCATTAGGATACTAGAATTCAAAAAGACACAAGTGCTGGGAGTCAGGACTCTACCTTGCATCCCAATTCCCTCTTGGCTCCTTCCTACATCTTTAGCAAAGAACTTTAGGCTCTGAAAGTGTAAGCAAAGATTTTCCTTCAGATTCCTATTGGAGGTGATCACAAACTGCTCCTCATCCTGGGACCAGGTTAAAACCATGTATGGGTGCAGCTGCATCAGTTCATACAAGCCCCAGGCAAAGCTGTTTTGCCTTCTAAACCCATCCCTCACAAAAAGAAAAAAACAAGAATTATTTCTCCAGAGTTGTGCTAAATGAGGAGTTACACATGACTAAGTGTACCTGAGGGCACAAAGAACTGAAACTGCTCAGGTGTAGGAAAACACACAAAAATCATCAATTCTGTTATTCCTGTGCCTGAAACTCACCATAACAAACCTAAAATAAAACATCTTTCCCCAACGTTATCTTCCTGCAGCTTTCAGATACTTTGCATCTAGATACTCTCTGAAAAAAGTACCTAACATGGTCACAAAGAAAATTACACTAAAATGAGAAATTTAATTTACAGAAAACAAAAGATTGCCAATAAAAAGGCCTGAGCTGCTGGTAATTCGCAGCAACTGGAAGTTTCTATAAACTTCCACTCCAGCTGTAACTGAATAACACCCAATCATTCAGGACAGAAAGAAGTTAAACAAGGAGCTGAATAAAGTGACAAAAGAGACAAAGAGGGCTGAAAACCACTCCTGGCATGCAGCAGGTCAGCCTGGCCAGCACACCACAGCCCCCACTCCCATTTATCTCCTGCTCTCCCAGGACCATTCCCTGCTCTCCTCCCACCAGCAAAGCTTTTTCAGCAGTTTTGAGTCTTGCTCGTGGTAAATCTTTAGCTTGGTTCTATTGAGACACAACAAACCAGAGTGGGAGCTGAGCCAGAGAAAAGAATTCCTAAAATCTGGGAAATCATCTCTTCTGAAGTGCAGCCACACACTGCACACACAATAATCCAATCCCAGGGGTTTATTTCCAACTTGAGGTGGTTTATTCCAATGGAACTCCTGTTTACATGACTCACAGCCATCTACATTCATAAATCTCACAGCTTAACTGAAAGCCAAATTCCACAGCAATTACAAACCATCCTTTTCTTACACAAAAACTGATTTACACACACCACTTTCACCTGTGCCCATTTCAGTGGCCTTCAGGTTTTTTAAAAAAACTAGAAATGTAATCTAGTTTAGACTACAAACAACTCAAACAGTCAAAACAAACTGGAACATCTGTGATTCAAAGGGTGAAACACAGTTAAACATTTAATGCTTCAAAAACTCTCTTCCCTCAGCCAAGTGCTGCCCACCAAGGGAGAATCCAACACCCAAATCCAACAAATCCCTAAATTGTACCCAATTCACAGCTCCTGGCACAGCATTCAGGATAGTTTATACTTTCTGTATAACCAAGACATTTTTATTCAGAACATATGAAGTAGAATTTATCATAGTCCAAAAACAAACTGAAGAAAATCACTTGCTGACTCATCACTAAAATTATGTTTTAGGAGGTATTTTTGATGCTGTCATGCCACAGAACAAAACAATCATCTCAAGTGTAGTCTATTAAAAGTTATATAAATCCAACCCTAATTTCTCCATCTAATAATATAATACAGTCATTTCATTACCCAGCATTTTTAAGCAAAGTATCACAGGCCTGGTATATCTTTCTGAGCTTCTTTTTTAATGAGAAAACAAGACAAAAATTGAATAAAGTGATCATTAATAATATATTAATTAACTGTTTTAACAGTGTATTGATATAGGGAAATTTGTGTCTATGCAACTCTTCCAGTGGAAAAACAGGACTTTAAGTATTTACCAACATCTCATCCTGGTCAGACTATAAAGCTCAAAAACCCCATCCCATTTGGCCTTGAAATGAACAGAATTTGATCTGATTTGTTTTTATTTACCAATGCATATTTACACCAGCATTAAGTCACCAGTTGAAAGATCTCTGCATGATAACTGAGAGAAATGATGTTTCAAAATAAACTTAAGGCCATGATGATATCAGTCCTTAAACTTAAGGAGTGATGACATTAAACCTGCCCAGTTTAAACAACCTCCTGTGCCTGCAGTCATCCTCATCTCTCCAGAAATAACTTCTGCAAGCTGGACAGAATTTTCCACCCTTTTTGAGACACAATGTGCACTGGAGTGAAAGAGAACTGTGATACCACATCCCTTGGCAAGTACAACAACCCCTACCAAAAAAAGACAGGATTCAGAGGGGAAAAATGTATTTTAAGCAATTTGAAAGATACAGTAACTCCCTGCCTGCTGTCTGTCCATCCATCCCAAGGAATCAGTGTACCTGGCACTGTAAGTTACCTGTGTAAGAAAATACTTGTTTAGTTCTAAAACTGCATCAGCATTGCTGCAGAACTTACCCTGTACCATTAATTTAAATTTTGAAGGTTCTACAGCATCTTAAATGCCCAAGTAATAAGAAATTTTAAGCAAGAGCAGACTAAGATCTAAAAAAAAGTACCACACTCTTACAAGAATATCCTTATTATCAGCATGAGTTTTGGGGTCCTACTTGTTTGCACCCTCAAAATTACTCCCCTAACCTCAAAATTCTCAAATAACATAATTTGCCTTCTTTCCAAACTGACAAATAAAATCTAATGCTTGGAACATCAAACATTTAATTAAATTACTTACATGAGCTGCTCACAGTCAGCATTAATTTCTCCCCCACTCTATAAATAACATTTTAACACATGCCAGAGATACATCAGCACGTGTTAAAAGCTTGGCCAAACTAATTTCTGATGATTTCAATTCCAATTTTAGTATTTCCAAGTATGTAAGAAACACAAACTGCATCAGACTGATGCCTTTAATGCCCCACACTGTCCCAATCTCTGGTCCTGCATGTCACAGCACCTCAAGGTCCTGGTTGGGGATAACAGACAGACTGCACAAGCTGCAGGAACAGTGGGAGTCAGACACAGACAGCTCAGGGTCAGCCCTGGAGCAGGTGAGAGATTGTGCTGTGCTGGAGATAAGCTGCTTGTGCTGCTCCACCAGTGCTGGGCCAAGGCAGCCACAGCACCAACAACTGCACGGCCCTGGGTGAAGGTGGGCACTGCACGCCAGCACAGAGCTCACCTGGCCCAGCAGCAACACAAACTCCCATCAGTAACACAAATCTGGCAACACACAAACCCAAAATATTAATAAATATTACCTGTGAAATCCTGAGGTTTCATTAATAGCTCTACACAAATTTTCAGACAAAATATGTATATGTATAGGTATAGGTATAGGTATATGTATAGGTACATGTATAGGTATACGTATATGTATACGAATATGTATAGGTATATGTATGTATATATATATGTATTTCTTCAAAAACTGTTTCTGATTTATAGCCTCATTAAAAAATGTAGCTGCTTGAAAATCACATTACACAGCAGTCAATGGTGTCAGTGTTCACTCACATGGAAAAAGCTCAGGAGTTCCAGTCTCACACCAAGACTGAATGTGGAAGAAAATCTAAAGAGAACACTGGGAGAAAGTTCAGAAAATTTCCGACTGTAATGATATCCCCAGACTTACTTTTACAGATACCTAATCCCTAAGAGGCTTAATTCAGTCCCATCTGCCCTCCCTCTGCTGTCAAACCCTCTCCCCAGCCTCCCTCAGAGCTGTCTGTCTGTCCTGGCTGCTGGGAAGGAATCTCTGGGGGGTTTGGAGCAGGAATTTCACGGAACTCTGCAGAGCCACCACTGACCCTGCACTGAGGGTGCTCAAGGTCCCTCAGGACACCCCAGCCCAGGGAGCTTCATTCCTGTCCCAGGTTAAAAGCAGATCAGAACAGTAGCAAGCACAGCCCAGTGACCTTCCACTGGCAACTGTATAAAAAGCAGCTGGGAAATGCAAACCTCCTGTGGGGGGAGGCAGGGCTGTGTGGGAACAATGGGGCTCTGTGAATTCCTGCAGAGAGGGGATGAAACACGGGGCAGCTCTGCCTCTGCTGCCTTTCCAATTCCTCAGCAAGGCCACCAAACTCCTCCTCTGGGATGGATGAACACCTCCAAACTCAAACACACTGATGGATCCATTCCATTCTGCAATTCCCAGCAGTAACCCAACCTGACCATTTACCAGAGATGCACAGTGTTAAAAACCACACTAAACTCTCATGATTTAACTCATGTGAGCAAACATGCACCAACTTCATAAAATGCTTTGCTTACACTGCACAATCAAGTATTTATGTATTTTCCACCCAGTATCTTCCATACTGAGGTTCCATAAGCAATCACTCAAGTTCTGAATTTCTGGGAGTTTTCAAATGTGAATGTCTTCTTGCAGATGTCACATGTATGAGAGCAAGGATGAAAATAAAACCAGCAATGCTTGAATAAACCTGAAAATGAGGTTTTAGGACATACCAAAAATCTTCCCCTTCAGATACAGACACTAACAACAACCAGCACATTAATTAAAGAAAAATTTGCAAAATTAAACATACTTTATGCAATTCTAAAATGGCATCTTTTCTCATGAAGCTGCTGGTGATGTGGGTGTTCTAGTACCTCATATTTCATTTATTTGCACCTATCAAGATTTTTTTGCAATAAAGTTTGGGCATTGAATGCAAAATATTGGACTATTAAAAAACCCACACAACTAAATTCTTAAAAATAACCAAAGAATCAGTTACAACTGTAGTTCTGAAATGCTTCCTGTGTGACTGAAAAGAGAATAAAAAAAGAGCTGCATCTTGACTCTCTTCTCCAAGTTAAAATTTTAAGATTAGAATATTATAAAAATACTCTGCAGATGAGAATATCCTCATAAATGTAGCATTTTTGAAATGTATTTTTTCTATAATACAAGTTAGGAACATTGAATGGATGAGACTATTTAAGCTGGAGCTTCCAGCTCACTCCTGAGCCTCTGGCACCAATTTCCATGTTCACTCTGACATGCTGCAAGGAATCAAGTTCCCTGCATTGAATCCCTGCCTCCCAACATTAATTCTCTTCAGAAAAATACTCATGTTAAACACCTTCCTTAGAGCAAATCCCAAATCCTGCTGATTGTCAGCCCCTGGTGTTTCCAGTCACAACAAAACTGGAATCAGTTTCTAACCTAATCTCCCCAATGTGATTACAGCAGTGTAACATCCAGCTGCACTCCAGGAGATTCTGCAGCACTTGGAACAAATCATTTCATCAATAACATCCCCTTCACATCTTCAAGATATTATCTGCAGCTAGATTTTAACATAAATTACATAAAATGAATTAACCAAACAAATCTATCCAAGAAGATTTGTTTTCTGCCACTCAGGAATGAAAGTAAAAGTATTTATATATTTGTGTAATAATTCTGATCATTAGGCAACATTTAACTATGCAGATAAAAGCAGCAGCAACAAAACTAATTCCAAAAAGGGGGGGAAAAACCCCAAAGGGTTAAAATACCTGACCAGCAAGCTCTGCCCATGCTGACTGGTTTGTGCTGTGGTCTCCTAAGCACTTGAAAAAGGAAAGCTAATGTTACCCAGTGCCTGGCATGAAACCTGCACTGGTGTTCCTGCCCAGCAGCACGGGGGCTGTCCTGCAGGAATAAAAGGAGGGTGAGTCTCTGTTCCACAGCTGCCTGTCCTAGAAAAATAGGTAGAAATAGCATTGCTGCTGCATCATCATCCTGGGATCACCTGGGCTGCAAAAAGCTACAGGAAAATGAAGTGTCAACTTTGGCTTTCAGAAAGCATTAACGTGGCTTTCATCTACCACCCAACAGCTTCAGATCTTCAGTCAAATTAGTTTAAGCTGCAAATACTCCCACTCCAAGTGCTTTTCCATAAAGGAGTTAAAAATACAGCTTTTACAGCTGGGTTATTCCTTGCCACCACTGAATGTCTCAGCAGAAGGCCAAGCAAGTCAAACTAGTTCACATTTGAACTGAAATGATGAAACAGCTGATGGATACCCTAAGCTACACATAGATATATATTATATATATATAATCTTGGCCACCAAGTTACTCCTGCAAAGTGGATTTACTCTTACAGCTCTGGGACAGGCTGGAGCAGAGCAGGAAAAGGAAGCATTCAGACAGAAGTGTGATTTCTGGCAAGGAAAAAAAGGCACATGCATATGACTGCACTTGGGTTTATTAGCAGAGAAAACTCTCCCATTACTCATCCTGCAGCAAACAAGGCATTGCTTCCTCAGCCTTTACTTCTCTCCCAATTTCTCAATTTTTATGGAAAATGTAGGAAAAAGCAGCCTTCCCACAGGTTGTGCTTTCCTCAAGAGCTGAAATTCAGATGATTACTTAACTGGACACAAGGTTTTACAAACTAACAAGTCTCAAGAAACTTATTACTGAAATGCTTTAAAAAGCACAGACAAAATTGTGAAACTGAAAAACAGGTTTGCTGTTTGGGCTTTTTATAGATTTTGAATTTGCACCCAGCATCCCATAACCAGGAGCTATGAAAACCACTGGCCATGTATTTACAGCTGTACCATAGCCTAAATAGTATTTCAGACAAAGCATATGTCAATATACCTCTTAACCAAAAATTAAAGTTGATTTTTCTAAACACAAACATATGCCAATGAAGCCACACTTGAAGGTGGAGCAGTTGCATATTAAAACTTTTAACAGCTGAAAATGTAACAAATCACAAGCAAACTCTCAGAGAAGCTGCCAGTCCTTTATCATTAGCCTGCAGCTCAAAACTAGAACATTAACACATCTCCATAGTGCCTGCAGAAAGATCAGAGCTAGGTAAATGTAGGTCACCTAAGCCCATGAGTCAGTGCAACTCCTCCTGCCCACCATTTAAGCTATCAAAGGCTCAAAAATATAGTGCATGATCAAACCTTTCCTTTTTTTTTTCCTCCCCTAATTCAGGAGTTTTTTGGGTGTCATTATAGAATTCTTATAGCTGAAGAAAGTTACTTATTTTCTACATGTTTCACATAAATTAATCTGACAGGTTTTATTCCTTCATNCATTAATTCTCTTCAGAGAAATACTCATGTTAAACACCTTCCTTAGAGCAAATCCCAAATCCTGCTGATTGTCAGCCCCTGGTGTTTCCAGTCACAACAAAACT
Organism: Spizella passerina; assembly: GCA_013401375.1. Classification (NCBI taxonomy): domain Eukaryota; kingdom Metazoa; phylum Chordata; class Aves; order Passeriformes; family Passerellidae; genus Spizella; species Spizella passerina. The sequence goes on from WBNQ01003024.1 coordinate 21,026, forward strand.
GGAATCAGTTTCTAACCTAATCTCCCCAATGTGATTACAGCAGTGTAACATCCAGCTGCACTCCAGGAGATTCTGCAGCACTTGGAACAAATCATTTCATCAATAACATCCCCTTCACAACTTCAAGATATTATCTGCAGCTAGATTTTAACATAAATTACATAAAATGAATTAACCAAACAAATCTATCCAAGAAGATTTGTTTTCTACCACTCAGGAATGAAAGTAAAAGTATTTATACATTTGTGTAATAATTCTGATCACTAGGCAACATCTTAACTATGCAGATAAAAGCAGCAGCAACAAAACTAATTCCAAAAAGGGGGGGAAAAACCCCAAAGGGTTAAAATACCTGACCAGCAAGCTCTGCCCATGCTGACTGGTTTGTGCTGTGGTCTCCTAAGCACTTGAAAAAGGAAAGCTAATGTTACCCAGTGCCTGGCATGAAACCTGCACTGGTGTTCCTGCCCAGCAGCACGGGGGCTGTCCTGCAGGAATAAAAGGAGGGTGAGTCTCTGTTCCACAGCTGCCTGTCCTAGAAAAATAGGTAGAAATAGCATTGCTGCTGCATCATCATCCTGGGATCACCTGGGCTGCAAAAAGCTACAGGAAAATGAAGTGTCAACTTTGGCTTTCAGAAAGCATTAACGTGGCTTTCATCTACCACCCAACAGCTTCAGATCTTCAGTCAAATTAGTTTAAGCTGCAAATACTCCCACTTCAAGTGCTTTTCCATAAAGGAGTTAAAAATACAGCTTTTACAGCTGGATTATTCCTTGCCACCACTGAATGTCTCAGCAGAAGGCCAAACAAGTCAAACTAGTTCACATTTGAACTGAAATGATGAAACAGCTGATGGATACCCTAAGCTACACATAGATATATATTATATATATATAATCTTGGCCACCAAGTTACTCCTGCAAAGTGGATTTACTCTTACAGCTCTGGGACAGGCTGGAGCAGAGCAGGAAAAGGAAGCATTCAGACAGAAGTGTGATTTCTGGCAAGGAAAAAAAGGCACATGCATATGACTGCACTTGGGTTTATTAGCAGAGAAAACACTCTCCCACTACTCATCCTGCAGCAAACAAGGCATTGCTTCCTCAGCCTTTACTTCTCTCCCAATTTCTCAATTTTTATGGAAAATGTAGGAAAAAGCAGCCTTCCCACAGGTTGTGCTTTCCTCAAGAGCTGAAATTCAGATGATTACTTAACTGGACACAAGGTTTTACAAACTAACAAGTCTCAAGAAACTTATTACTGAAATGCTTTAAAAAGCACAGACAAAATTGTGAAACTGAAAAACAGGTTTGCTGTTTGGGCTTTTTATAGATTTTGAATTTGCACCCAGCATCCCATAACCAGGAGCTATGAAAACCACTGGCCATGTATTTACAGCTGTACCACAGCCTAAATAGTATTTCAGACAAAGCATATGTCAATATACCTCTGAACCAAAAATTAAAGTTGATTTTTCTAAACACAAACATATGCCAATGAAGCCACACTTGAAGGTGGAGCAGTTGCATATTAAAACTTTTAACAGCTGAAAATGTAACAAATCACAAGCAAACTCTCAGAGAAGCTGCCAGTCCTTTATCATTAGCCTGCAGCTCAAAACTAGAACATTAACACATCTCCATAGTGCCTGCAGAAAGATCAGAGCTAGGTAAATGTAGGTCACCTAAGCCCATGAGTCAGTGCAACTCCTCCTGCCCACCATTTAAACTATCAAAGGCTCAAAAATATAGTGCATGATCAAACCTTTCCTTTTTTTATCCCTCCCCTAATTCAGGAGTTTTTTGGGTGTCATTATAGAATTCTTACAGCTGAAGAAAGTTACTTATTTTCTACATGTTTCACATAAATTAATCTGACAGGTTTTATTCCTTCATTAAAAAAAAAAAAATTCTCATCCTCAAAAAGTCATTTTCTGGTCAGAGGAAAGGCAGATCTCTGCCCAGTAGGGAAGCACAGTTGTGACTGTCACATTACTGGAAGGACAGGTTTCATGACCAAATTACCCCTTCCAGCCTGATGTAATTAAGGGAGCACATTGTGGATCTCAGCAGTTTATCCTGAATATTGTAACTCAAATACAAAAGCAAAGCAGGTTGTACTTTTTTTATCAATTATATAACGTACTTCAAATCAAAGCAACAAACTGAACAACAACCATAGAGAATCCTGCCAAAAGACAAGCCAATTTCTTACACCCAAACAAGTTCTGTTTATGTACGCTCCTCATTCTATCTCAAATAATGAGGTGCCTGTTGGCACTCCTCTACTTCAAACAGCAGCTGCCACAAAGTGCATCCAGCCCAAGGAAGTTTTGTATAAAATGGTCAGTGCAGTGAGCAGGGGGGAGAAAAAGGGAGTGCAAGAATAAAAACCAACCCATGTCACACAGACACCTCTGCATTTCTGAGTGAGCTGCTCCACAGACTCCTTATCTTCCCATGTCCAGGACTGCACCAGCAGAAAACCTCTGCTGCTTCACATCTCAGATTTGCCCCAGCTGATATTTTCCTGTTCCACAAAACAACGAAGAGAAAGCCCACCAAGACAGGCATGATCTTATTTTGTAAATAATCACAGCATAAGGAGGGCAGTGCAACTGTAGCACTTGTACATGATCATGAAGCAACGGCCCCTAAAAGTAGTTTATAAAATGTACCCTATTTTATAAACCATTTTTAATTTGTATTCTGTGGTACAGCATTGAGTGTTCTTGGTGAGAAAACTCCTTCCCTGGCAGCCAAGGCAGGAACACACGTGAAGAGCAGGCATTTGGGGCCTACAGCAGCAATACCTGCAAAGTGCATTCCAGGCAACAGGGAGAGGGAGGGAACTGAATTGTGAGAGGTGATTACATCAACTCTTGGCTCTGTGGAGAGCAAAAGAAGGAATTTCTGACACCTTTCCACCACCACTACAAACCCACAGAACATCTGCCTGTGATAATGAGAAATAGTAACATTTTCCTATCTGTTTTCTTGCTATGTTAAAACTAAATACAAGCCAAACAAAAATACTTTCCTATCATAATCTCCCAGCTGGCAGTCCTCACAAATATCAAATGAAACAGAAATACTTCCCAAACAGGGAGACTGGTCCTTCCTCAGTTCTGCATTCAAGCACAGTGGTTGGTAAAACCCCTCTGGCCCAGGCTCTATCTGTGAGGCTCTAAAAGTTTGGAAACACCAGCTCCAGGCTGGCTGCTCATAACTCAGCAAACACATTTATTTATTCAAGCTCTGCAGGCTCCTCTTGCACTGAACCAGCTATTGAGTCTATGTGCAAACTGGAAACCCTCCCTATAATGAAGAACAAAAATAATTAAGACTTGCATTATTCTGATTTACCACTGCATGATAAGCTCTGAGGAGGGAGAAGCTGGAACATGGAGTTCCTCAAGAACACAGCCAGTTTAACTACTCTTTATTACAGGTGGAGCAGGCAAAACAACCCCTCAGTAATTTTATCTAATACTTCCCAGCAGAAAACCTTTAGTGCTGGCCCTTTTTCTTCTTTTCTCTGCCAAGCCAAAATCATTAGAGCTGCAACCTTCAGTGGGATGAAATTCTAAGAACACAATGGTAAAATCAGTTCTGCATCTGGAGAACACAGCTTGGGCCACATTAAATAGCAAATTGCCTTGGCACACCTCACAGCTGTCCATCCAAGTTCCAGGCACGTTCCATAAATCCATCTTTTTCTGTAGTTTACAAAATCTTTATTTAGCAGCTAAGATCCTGAAGGATTGCTTTCCACAAGCCTCTCTCAGTTCCTCAAGGTGGAAAAGCAGCACAAGCATCTTCCCTGCCATCCCCAGAGCCTGCAGCATCCAGGAGCCAGCACATTCCTGCCCTGGCCAGGCAGGAACAAAGCCTGGCTCTCCTGGAATGGCTTCCAGCTCACAAACTGCAGCTTGGCACTGCCCTGCCACTGCAAAGCCTTTCTTCTCCTCTTGCTGTGTCTGAATTTACCTCACAGACTGCTTTTATCCTTCAAATCCACGGTTTAAAGAAGTAAAACCAACAGATATAGACTTGGAGGAGGTTATTAAAAAGAAAAAAATCAGAAGTAGAGCTCTGGGAGGAAAACGTGCAAGAATCTGAGTTTTAAGAAATGAAACAGATTAAATATGGGTTGTAAGTAGTTAAAAAATATTACAATTGGCTTGATGAGGCCAAAGATGAGGAACAAGAGTTAGATGAAGAGCTGACAGAGGATCTGAAGTTATTGGTAAAGAAAGCAAAGGAGAAAAAAAAGAAATTGAGAATGGGTTTTGTGTCCCCCAGACCACTCTCCCTTCCAAAAGCTGAACTATCACCCAAGACTGTGGAGTCATGAAATCCTTCTACTGCTGTGAGGAATCTCTAACTCAGCTCCAGCAGTTTGTCTCTCACACTGCCTCTCTTGTGAGCTGCTCCATGTGCCTGGACATCCTCTCCATGCAGGTGAAGGTGCCAACCTTCCACACACAGCAGCCAATATTCAGGATGGCATCCTATTATTTTAAATATGGAAATCACACTAAAAATTATGCTTTTAAAATACAGCAAACAAAAGCAAAGCTGCAAAATTCAGACTGCTTGTATCTTCAAAAATTCCCACTAGTTTGTGTATGTTTGATATTTTCTTTGCTTATTTCTACTACTCTCATCTTCACAGAGGACAAAATCCCTCAAAGGATCCAAACAGACCCATCCAACAGACCCATCCCACCCTGGGCAGGGAGGAGATTGCTGTTCCTATTTGTCTAGCAAGCTGGAAAATACAGTGGAATACAAAGAAAAGCGGGAAAAGAATGTATAGTCTCTGAATTACTGCAGCTAAACATTGTGGAAAACTAAAATCTCTCTACCAGCACCTCAGCAAACGAGTCACCCACACAATGCTTTTCACAAGCAATTACTCAGGGCAGGATTTAGGGTGGCTAAGATTAGGTGAGGCAAAAATTAGCTATCAGGACTCCATCCTGACAAGGAACACAGATTAGCACTTTTGGAAAGCAGCTAAGCCCACCTGCCCAGGACTCATGTGCCTCTTTTGATGGCCTAACTCCACATCTCAGCCCTAAATTTTTGAAGAGCTGAATGCTTAGAACATTTTGCTGAATTGACAATATCATCTCTTTTCCACAGGCTGAATGATCAGCAAGGTGATTACTGTCAAATTGAGGAAAAGTGCTCCAAAAATGATGATTTTTAATTTATTTTTTTCCACTGGTGCAAGGAGTGTTAAGGAACTGAGGAACCAGTGTCAAGCAGAATATACAAATGGCCAGGAACAAGGAAGAATGAGACTTTCCCCTCTGCGAGTTGTGACCTGCCAAAAATGGGTTATCTCATAGAGAAACAGCCAAAAATAAACCAGAGAATACGTGAAAAACACAATGATTGGTAAATGACTCATGGGGATCACACAAATGAAACACAACTACCACTACAGAATAAAGGCTCCAATATTTTATGTTTTTTATCAGCTGAAGTTTCAGTACCAGTTCTGCAGAGGTTCTTGCTGTGTTTTCTGCAGGATCTCCAGCCCCTCAGGACTCCACCAGGTGACACACATGGATGTGGGGTGTCCCATGAGGACACCACCCCATGTTCTGATTCCCAGCACATTCTCAGCCCAACACGTGGCAGGTGGAAACCTGCAAGGAGCTGGCAAAGCCTGTGACAGCAACTTTGTATTTTCAAGGGGTTTGCAAGTTAAAATGAAAATTGGGACACCACACATATGCCACCGCCTCCCCAGACAGTTTTAGAGCTTAAGTATCTGCAAAACAATTTTATGTAGATGCAACATAGCTGTTAAAAGAAATGCACAGATTAATACACTGCTGCCACCAAACCCCAAATAGTAAGTATACTAAAAATTCATATTTTTAAGTGACAGCATTAAAAATTGGGTATGAGTATGGCAGTAGGTATACTGCAGGAAAAAAAAAAGAAATCTTAAATGGTCAAAGTAGCTCATTTCAAAAGACCACCACTGATAATGCTGCTACTTTATGTCTTTCCTTGTACAACATCTTCTGTCAGCATTCAGAATTATTTTGCACATATGAATGAACAGAATGCACAAAACAGCACTCCTGCTATTTCCCAACACATTTAGTCTCGAAGATACTGAAATTCTTTTGCTTTCTGGATGTAAAAAAGCGATTAAAGCAGAATATGCTGGCAAACTGATAAAGGCCCAATGCTCAGAGAGCAGAGCACACTCCCAGCTCCCTGGGTACCCTGCATGCAGGCAGCACTGAGTCACCACTTCCCTGGCCTGCTCACCCAGGCAGCTCAGAACAGGAACATCCACAGCAGCAGCAGCACAGGCAGCTCTGCCTCAGAGCAGGGACAGAGGCAGGGGCAGCTCTGTCTGCAGTGCCCCTGCTCTCAGCACAGCTCCAGCACCTCCTGCTCTCCTGTCCCTCATCCATCCATGGCTTTGGAGACCCCACAGAAGTGCCACCCAATTGTCATCAGGCCCACAGCGCAGACAAGGCTGAGAAACGATGATGAAACCACACTCTGAACCTGTGAGACTTTCCACTTTCAAACAACACCAATTCAGGCAGTTTTTGGAAGAACATGCTTCCCATGGGTCTGTTCATTGCCTCCTTTGGTCCCAAATCTAATTAAGAGATCTTGCAAATCATAATGACATTCAGTAAAGCAATGAATTACTCACACAATTCTTCAAAATGGTTGTTTTGCAAATCAGGCAGAAAACAGAAACTGAACTAGAACATATAAACTGATTTAAGTTTCACATCAGTGATGTCTCCATTATCAAACATTGCTGGCTACTCAGTAAACACACTGGATGGGCTGGACACTCAGACCTGCCAATAAGCAGTTGTTCACTAATTCTAAGTGGTTTTTATTTCAAGCTGTCACAAAATAAATAAATTTAGAGCACGCACACTTAAAATTGGTTTCCATACCAAATGGCTAAAAAACGCCTCAGCTCTTAGCTTCTCTCTTTCCTAACTATAAAAATCCATGAGGAATTCAGATCAATTATGAAGCCACACAGGCTGCACAGTTCAGCCCCACTGGATCACAGCTGAGCAGGAGGGACCCTCGGAGCCCCTGGCACCCACCAGTGCCAGCAGCACAAAGCCAGGGGGGAAATGAGCACAGCTGCCCTCGCACACCTCTGCAGGCTCAGCACTGATCAGAACCTGGGGACATCTCCATTCCTAGGATGTGATCACATCAAATCAGAAAATCATATCAGCCTTAATGTGACAATCATTAGTGCCAAGTGTAATACACATCCACTGCCTTTATCCTCTCCAACTGAGCAAACTCAGAGCTGTGGCAACACCTGGAACACCGGGAACACCACAGCAGCATCTGCCACCTGCACTCAGCAACAAGAGTGACCACCACAAGCCAGTGACCACCACAAGCCAGTGACCACCACAGTTCTGCACTATGGCTGGACTACAGTGAAGTTCAAGAGACTGAGACCATGAGCCTGTTGACAGGAACAAATTCAAAGCTTTATTTCTTCTGCTCTGAAAGCTGACTGCTCCTCTTTCACATTTCTGACTCTGCTGCACTTACGTTCTCTGTGGCTTGCAATGCCAGGATGACAATTTTATGTATCTCATTCTTGCCTGCTCTGAAAGCACACTAACTGCATAAAGTCTTTTTTCATTTTTGTTGTTTCAAGTTCTGTTAGAGAGTTCTCACTGTGTGTGATGAAATGTGGAAGCCTCAACTTCTTGTTAAGGGCAATGGTCTATGGTCACAGGCCTTAACTGAGAAGACAGTGAGTACTGCCTAAGCAAGTGGAAATTGCCTCAATAAGTTGTCTTTGACTTTTTTCCAACTTTGTATCAATTAAACACAGTGCTCCACAGACATTTTCAAGCAGTTGTGGTTTTGGTTTTGTATCCCAAAGGCAGCAGCAGAACAGAAAGTGAGGTTTTCCATGCTGTAAGGACACCAGAGTGCTATTTCTTACTTTCTTTGGTCAGCTAGCTATTATTAGAACCCCTAAGATTTAATGGACAGACTAAGTACACTGGAGCTCAAGAAAACTTGATTCTCTTTGCAATTCAGCTGTTACCTGTGCTGACAATGACTCTTTTCCTTTCTGCTTGACTTCCCTCTCCTTTTTACCCCATCTACTCATATTTAAAATGACAAGGCCATCCCACACTATGTGCCAGCCTCATTTTGAACTGAATACCCTCCCCAAGTAACATGGTCCAAAACCATTGTTTTAATACAACTAATCTAATTGCCTGCCTATATAATTAACAAATTAACTGAACTTCTTCCACTTCCCTCTCCATCCAGCCTAAAGCTTGCACCAAGAACTTAAGGGATTATCAGTATTTTACCTATTTTAACAGGCTGCTATAGTATCTACAAAGACATCCCACTCCAACAAGACAAAACATTTTCAGAGCAGAAGCCTTCACTGCTCTATGAATGATACACCACTTCTGTATTTTGAGTTACAGTGGCAAATCCACTGCCAGCCTGCAACATTCATGGGGAAAAATGAGGCAGGAAATTCACAGTGATTCTGTAAATCACTGCAGCAGGCTCTAAATGTATGAAAAAACATGCCCAGTGCACTGGGGGAATAACTCAGCTATTTCTGCTGGTCTGCTCAGTGGAGTTCAAACAAAATAAGAAGTCTTTCATACACAGAATTCTTTGAAGAAAACCTACTTTCCTGCATGTTTTTTTAAAATGCATCTTTTCACACAACCTTTAGAGACATGCTCTCCTTTACAGCTTTTACAGATCGTGCGTTTTTCTCTTCCACCTCAAAGCTGAGCCTCACTTGGGGTATTTACTTTTTTAACAAAGTAAAATAATTTCAGATCCCTTAAGTGGTTTTCCAGTTTGTGTTAACATTACCCTCGATGGCAGCCCATCTATATTCCTTTTTTCCTACTCTTATTCCAATGCAAACAACACAGAGTGCTTCTCTTAAAGCTCCCATCCATGATCTGAATTCACACACAATGCTACCAGCAGCAAATTCCCCCAAGTGCTCCTGCACATTTCTTTCCTACAGCACTGACATTGGTGGCTACCACAGAATCTCAACAAGCTTTTCTTGATTTGAAGAACAGATGGTTTTTCACAAGGTGTATGATTCAAAGAAGCCTTGCACAAACACTTAGTTAGGGTTACTGTGATTTAATCTTGCTCCTGCCTAACTACAGGTGAAGAAAAACAGAGCTTGTAGCACACACTGAAGATCAATAAATTGTATGCTGTCAAACAAGGAGGAAAAGTTCTTACACATATTTAAAATATCAGGAATATCTGGAAATAAATTAGGTATTAGAGAGTCAAATACAAAATGAAAAGACTAATGTACTTCAAAGTTTTACTCTATTAAAGCACTAATGAATATATTAACATGAGCACAAACAAAACAGAATCCTTTAAAGTGTTTTAAAAATAACCAACACAGCCCCATTATTGGAAATACTTAAAACACAGTCTTAAATACCTATGGCACAATTTCATGAAACAAAAATAGGGTTCAGAACCCCAATTTTAAAATATCAGACTATTCTATTATGGAATGTCTGAATATACAAACACACACATGTACACACACACTTTTTCACCACAAAGCATAACCCTTTGTTCCCTAATCCCCAGTTGTGTGTTTAATGATCACACATAAAACACTCCCATCAAAAAGAAAAACCGCAGTTCCAGCATGTTTAATTCTTTGGAAATGAACATCTACATTGCTGCAATGGCATTAGAGTGACAAATGACTATAATCCAATGGCCCAAGGCCAGCAAGTTCTATTCTAACAGATTTGGCAGTTTTGTACGACACAGCATGTTGTGTGTCGATCACTGAGCAGAAATGAGACTGCTCAGTTTACCTACAAACAAAACCCCACTTCACTTCACAAGGATTTTAACAGCTCCATGAAAGCAAAGACCAGTGTGTCTGAGCAACTGCCTACAGAAACTGGATTTATTAATAGGTAAATGGCTGGATCCAGTCTGAGAAGGCTCCAGATCAGTGCTATAGTCTAGAATGCACAGAATAAATAGCAGTGATTCACAAAACCTGTGGGTTTTAGCTTATTTGCATGCTGCCATATAGTTCCAAATTTAAGTTCTATGTCAGTTTTCCCAGACTTCCTTTTTTTAAGTCAACCAACCCACATTCACCCACTTCACTCAGCGTGGATTCACCATTCACATTTTAGAAAGGCAAATGATCCCTTCTGGCTACCCAAACTCCCAGCTCCAGCTGCAGCCTGAATTCCCAAGATCACAGAAGCCTGGAATAACTGCTCACTCCATGGGCAAAAGATGAGCCCAGACCCTTCTGAGCAATGAAAAAGATGTGAGGAGAGACAAATCCAGCTTCTTCAGCCCTTTAAACACAGACACAACTGAGCAGCAGCAAGATGGGGCACTCACACACCTCCCTCCAATCCCACTCCCACCTTTTATTTTGTGTTCAGGGTGTCCCCCATATCTTCAGTGAATTTCACAAATCTGACAGAATCCAAGTGCCCCATCCCCAAACGTTTCTTTCTACCCACGAGGACACTCCAACATTACACATACGTGCACAAGGAACTCATCCAGCTGCATAACAACCATTTTTTGGACATTATTTTCGAGACATCGATTTCCTAATCACCACAAACATCAGGCAAGACACTGCAAAGGCAGCACAGCACAAATGCCTGCAGGCTGCTGCCTTTTTTTTATTTTTTTCTTGTCTTCTAGAAAGAGTCCTGGCTTAAGGGAACATCAAGCTGCACCCTGGCAGGGAGCAGGCCATAAAAGAGGCAGCTTGCAGTGCAGTGTTGCAGGGAGTCAGGTTGCATGCCATGTTCGAGTTCCAGTTCTTCTGGTTGCCAGGCCAGACACAACCTGGGTGAGGATGAGCAGCTCAGGAGCTTGTTCAGCTTTTTTTTCTCAGCTCAAACCTGCCTGGTTTTCACTTCAGCTGGGTTTGGGGCCAACGTGGTACATTTAAAATGGCACCGAGTTCATCTGACACCACAGTAATGGTGGAAGAACAAAACAAGCATAAATGATTCATTCTGCTATGGTATCCTTTCTTCTGCTCAACTTGTTTTCACAGGATTTACAAATGATGCCTCTGTATTAATTCTTTCTATGAAAAACAATAGAAAAAGTGGCTAAAACAACTGTTTATACAGTTCCTACAGAGTTTTAGTCTTTCCAAACAGGGAAATAGTTTTTAAGCTGTCTTTTTTTTTTAAGAGATTTTTAGATGCCCTTGATGACAAGTGGTTTTAACTAGATCAGCTTAACATCTTTATTGTCATGGAGCAATAGAGCAGGTTCAATTGTAGCTCACCTCAAAAAAGGACAGATTGTGAATGCAGGCAGCACACACCCAGCAGACCCACACAACACTTAAACCTCTCATGAGATGATTGTGAAATTGTGACATGGAACACAGAGGTACAAACAGCAGCAAGAGCTGAACTGTGCTACCAAACACTTCTGTGCTTGCTGAGCTGAGCTGGCCACCCAAAATCAATGGAAATATTCGATATGATGGGGTTTCAGGAGTCATTTGTCACAATGTGCAAACTGACTGATGAAATATTTCTGCCCACTATTCCATGAATCCATCCATGGCAGAAATCTGACTCTGCATTTTAGCTGGAAGAGCAGCAGGATTTTCTTGAAGATGTTTTTTCCCCTGTGTGACAAAAAATGCCTCAGTGATGGTACACCCAGATTGGAGATATGGAAGAAGTAACTTATTCTGTCTACTTCTGCATCATGACACGAACATAATGATTCAATAATCTTATTTATCTTCTACTCAGAACATGCAACTTTTATCAAAACTTGCTTATTTTTTCTACTGATCTGCAACACTATCATCCTAAAACAAAAAGGAAACACCTTACACATGTAAAACTGCATCCCTGAGCTTATCTTCAGGATTTCAGCCCACAGGCTCCAAAACGTTGTTACCTTAATTCAGCATCACAGCACTGCTCTGGAAGATGTGCTCACATAAATCCCAGACAGCATCTCAATAAACTGGTTACATTTGAAAAAAACCCAGAAACAGGTTGTGTTTAGTAACATGAACAAAGCATTAGCTAAACAATATTTTATAAATGTGCTTCCAAAATATAAATGTTCCAAATTCTATACAAACTATCTAATACAAATAATATATTACAACTTCAGCAGCAACTTCACAAGAACTAAAATCCACCTTTACCTACAGAGGGGGATGATTTGAAGCAGTCTGTGCTTGAGTTGCTACTAAAGATGAATTTACAGCCCAGTTTTAATTTCACCATAAACTAAATCCTCAACGTAACTTATTTTTTTTGTTTTAAAGTACCAATACATAATTATGTACAGACCAAAACAAATCCTTAACTCCTCTAAATCATTTTAAAAGCCGCATTTTAAACACCAAACTCGTTAAACTGACCACATGCACGGCTGAGGGGGGAGAAAGTAGGCAGTGAAACAACTCCTGAGCTGGACACTGAATGCTTCTGATGTATCTGTATTCCAAAAATCATTCACGGGGACAGTGAAAAAAGGTCCAAAAGTGAGTCAGTTTCCTTCACTTTGAAATAAAACATGAAGGACACAAAATTTTAAAATGAGTCGTAAATTTGAAACAAACTCCAGACACTGCAGCTGCCTTAGGAGCACCCACATTAACAAAAGCTCTCACGTTTTTCTCTCAGACATAAATAAATCAAGCTGGACAAGAAATGTCGGTACAGTTTTCACCAATCACGAACTTTTGAAAATGGAAATAACAGTGCCACTAGTGCACATCTTCATTTGATGTGTAACTTAAGTTCATTGAGGAAAAAAAAGACAAAATCTACAGAACTTATAGAAAGGCATCATCCTGTTCAAAATGACTCACTTTGTATGAAACGTGCTTTCTATGACAGAAGACATGGATCTTTAACAAAATTACTTTTAACGCTACCACACTTTTCTAAACTTTATTATTTGCTAAACAACAAAGCTGCTCTAAATCTTACAAACAAAACACTCCAGAGCTGCACACGCTTCTCCTGACATTCCTGCTTTCAAACTCTTTGGGAGAAAAACCTTAAGGGAAAGAAACAGCGCAGCGAACCCATTCAATCATTCGCTCTAAGTACACACTGGATTAGCCCAGGAACCGAGCTGTAAACTTCCAGCGAAAAACCACCACGACTGCAGTTTTTTTTCCACTCGGTGCACAAATCTCCGGGGCTGGTTCAGCCAGTGGGATCCAGGGAATCCGCACACGCATCCCCGGGCACGGCGATCTTGCAACACTCAGCCCTTTGCACCGCGATGCGCCGGGGTTTAGCGAGTGTTTGGGCGGGGGGGAGGGGGGAGGATTAGTTTACAAATCTCCTTATTCCCTTCTCGTTATAGAATCGTTTCTGGCTCTCCCCCCCTCCAAAAAAATTCAAAAGAGCAGCCGGAGCGATGGGCTCTGTCCGAGGCACGCTCGGCCGGGGGCTCAGCACCGGCACCTCCCGCCCCGGGCCCCGGCGTGGTGACACCGACACCGGCGTGGGGCCGACCCCCCGCGCTCCGGACCCCTCCGGGATGGGAATTCCGCCCCGGGAGCGCCGGATCCGCCGTCCCCGCGGGCAGCGAGGCCGCCCCACCGCCCTCAGCACATTCAATGAACGTGCACAATCACCCTGGGCCTACTCCCGGCCACCACGCTCCCCCCCCATCCCGCGGCCCGCCCGCCGCCGGGAGCCCGGCGGGGTCCGGGCGCGGTGCCGCAGTGGTGCCCGCGGTCCCGGCCGGTACCTGCGCGCCGTGCAGGGCCATGGCGCCCCGCGTCCCCGGGGAGCTCGGCGGTCCCGGCCCCTCACGCCGCCGCCCCCGCCGCCGCCATCTTCTCCCTCGCACGCACCAGCCGGGCCGGGCGGGCGGGCGCGCGCCGCACCGCGCATGCGCAGTCCCCGCCCGCCCGCTGCGCGCGCACGGGGCGGGAGCTGAGGGCGCCCAGGGAAAAGGGCGGGAGGCGGCTCCGCCTCCCTGAGGGGAGCGAGGCGGGCGAGGAGCCCAGAGAGCTTCCCTGGAACAGCCCGGCGGGCATCCCGCCTGTGGGAGGCTGAGGGAGCGGAGAGGGTTTAGCCTAGGGGAGAGGAGGCTGAGAGGGGATCTGGTTAATGCATGTAAAATATCGCCAGGGTGGGTGCTGAAAGAATCGTGGATGGAGCTTAAAGATCATCCACTTCCACTCCCTTCCATGATCAGGGACACCTTCCACTGTCCCAGCTCGCTCCGTGCCGGGCCTGGCCTGGGACATTGCCAGGGATCCAGGGGCACCCTGTGCCAGCCCGGTGCCAGACATTTCTCCGTGGTGCTCAACATCAGGGCAAGCAGCAGTGGCCATAAACTAAACCACGAGAAGTTTCAGCTCAATGTGAGAAGGAATTTCTGTCCGTGTAAGGGTGGCTGAGCTCCGGAATAGCTGCCCAAGGAGGGTGTGGGGTCTCTTCTGAGGGAGCCATTCTGACCCCACCTGGCCACGTTCCTGCTCCCGATGTCCCTACCTTGGCAAAGTTGTTGGGCTGGGTGATCTCCAGAGATCCTTTCCAGCCCAAATAATTCTGTGATTCCGTGATTAAATTGGAAAAACCTTCCAAGACCATTGAGTCCAACCTGTGGCCAATCCCTACCTGATCAGCCAGCCCAGAGCATTGAGTGCCACATCCAGTCATTCCTTGGACACCTCCAGGGATGGTGATTCCACCACCTCCCTGGACAGCCCATTCCAATGTTTAATCACCCTTTCTGTGAAAAAAATTCCTCCTAATGTCCAGTTTTCATCTGTAAAAGGGCACACGTACAAATGTCCTTATTTGTCATTCTGGTAGGTGACAGGTAAGGCTGTGTGCCCAGGTGATGCCAGAGTGAAGCTGTCCCACCTCTGTCCCAAATAACCAGGGTGGGAAAGGGTTCAGAGTTTGTATCTAGGGAAAAAAAAATAGGAATGACTAAGCCAATCTCATGATTTTGAGAGGATTGAGTCATAACAATACTGAAACCCCCAGGCAAGAATCCATCAAATTAATCGCTAATTTACTCCATATTTTTTTTCCTGAAACAAACTACCGCGTCCTGCAAAAGTCTAATTCGGCTCTGGATCCAGAGCGAGTGATGGAGACAACTTTATATCAGTGAGAAAGCTGAATAGAAGAAAAGGAAGAGCACACAAGAACTCTGTGTCTTTGGGAAA
>WBNQ01003025.1:0-11982 GCA_013401375.1 Spizella passerina
AGCTCCTTTTCTATCTTTTCTTTTGCTTCTTATCACTTGTGGACATTTAACAGAAAGTCTAAAGTCTACTCTGATAAAGTGCAAGACATTCAAAAGCTGCCTTCCTTCCTGTCTGCATGCTGGCAAGATTTACAGAAAGCAAAATGAACCTGTTTAACTGCTTGGGGGGCCTGTCAGAAGTCTGCAGAGTTGCATCAGCTGCTTGGCTGGTAAGGGAGGGAAGAAGGTGGAACGTGAAGGTAATCCCTCAAAGCAAAATAAAAAACAGCCATTTGGTAAGTCAGCACTAACCCATGTCCCTGAACATACAAGGTGATAGAGAGACATACCACCCAGCTTCCAGATGCAGAACAGACAAGAGCAGAAATACTGGGACAAGGAACTGAGTATTGTGTTTGGGATCTGGAAGATAACAGAGAAAGCAAAGATAAACAGTACAGCAATTCAACTGCATCTAACTGGGAGCTCACATTCCACTGAGCCAAACTGCCATGTGTTAACATCCAAGCAATGTGCACCCTTCAGAACTTTTATGAGATTAGGAGGGGCACTTAAGCAGGATCTGAATGCTTCAGCACACACTGAAAGACTGCTTCCCTGTTCACCTGCCAACTTAGTCAGCTTTTGTTGATGCCTATTTCACATTTGACCTGACCCTAACCCCTTTCAAATACATTGCTTCCTTTGCTTCCACATAAAATTCTGCAAGCTACTCCTATGAGCCTATAACACTTCTGTTCTCTAAGGTTCAGGATTTGGCAAGGTGATTTGATCACTACTAATAACTGTCAAAGGTAATTTTATGGTAATTCTCATTTGAGGTTCATACTTGGACTACACTTCAGAATTGTTCTTCTGCACAATGGAATTTTACAAGTCTGTGTGTCAAACCCAAGGATTCCCTGAGAAACTGCACTTCACTGGGAAAACCACCATCTTTCCTGGGCTTGTGAGAACTTCTTCCAGGTACTGAATTTCAGATGACACTTCTCATGAACCAGATGGAAATGCTGCTCCATAAACATGGAGCAACATGGAGCAGCACATACACACAGCACGTCCACACACACCTCAAAAACATTCCTCTTATGCTTCCACTACTTATAATACCCAACAAAGGACAAGGCCAGTAGGAACAATGGACCGAGATGGAATTTGTACAGCTCATCTATTTATTAATATTCAGCTGTTCACTTCACATGGCAGTGCTTCAACCCTAAGGTGAAGAGTATCCCTACACTCCAAAAGGATCAACAAACACATTACTCTTAAATGGAAAGATGATGCAAAAACAAAGTACAAGAGATTAAGAAGGAAGTATCAAGACATATTACTACCAGAGCCTACACTAAAGAAAGTCTGTACACGGAAAGATGGTGAATGACCTCAGTAGTAATTAAAACAGACAATATCTGATCAGAAATTATATGAACAGAGTTATTTCATTTGTAAATCACTAAGAAAAAATTAGTTTATCAAATATTTTCCTAATCAATCCACCTTAGTATTAAACAAGGTTTAAGTGACAAAACAACCTAAAAGCTTAAATTTAAAAAAACATTCTTTCAGAATCACTTAGTCTAACCAAGCTCAACTGTCACAACCAAGACAACAAGATTAATCTTTGATTAGAAACTCCAACGCTTCAAGCAGAAAGGAAGGGCTGATAGGGAAGAGGCTCAATAACAATTCATTACCACCAACCTCATTACAAAACTGTTTACACATGGTTCTCTACATGCAGTGTTTACCAGTCACATCTACTCTCTGGGGTTAAAAGGTCAGACAACATATGGTGAGAATCTGGACAGAGAATCTATTAAGCCTTTTATTTACTACATTATGTTATTTTCCTTTGTTGCATTTTAAACTTTACAAAATTTAGGTTGGCAAACAAGAGAATTTCAAAGTCATTTAAGATTCAGTTGCTAAAAGAAAAGACATCAATATCCTTAGTTCTCTTCAGATTTTCCATTCAGGTAGCACAATACCTTCTTTCACATATGGTACAGAAATAAAGAGAAATGTAAGCTTCTATAACCAAAGACATAATATTCCTATTATTTTACATAGCTGCCAGGAATATTTAACTTCATAACCAGATGTGGTAAAATGACCAGGAGCCTTCTGTAATCAGTAAGCTTCAGATACAGAACCACAAGAAGCAACAAGTTCTTCTAATCTGACATACAACTTAAAGCAATGGCTGAATGAGGAATTCTTGAAAAACTGTGTATTTCAACACTGTTGATTAAAATCAGCTCTGGACTGTTTTGGATGCTTTGGACTTTGCTTTTCTTTTAAAGCCAAGACTTTTTTAAAAGTGCTCACTAACTCCAAATTAATCTCATTTACTAATATTATCAATCCCTGAGAAAGGAATGCCCTGATATTTCAGTGGGCACAGAAGCCACCAAACGTGAATCATGTACTTACTGGCTGTAGCCAAACTTCTGTGCTGCAAATCCAAATTGAGCACATATTTGCTCTGAGAGGAGCAGAACTGAGTAAACAATTATAACCAACTGGTTTTAATTAATAATAACTATGCTGCTAAAACAGTATTGCCAAACACATTACAAATAGTTTACACCCCAAAAACACTCTTAAGCACAGAATGCTAAAGCAACAGCTTATGGTATTTGCAATGCTACTACAAAATTATTTTTAAAAAATTTGCATAAATAATGAAGAGATATAGCCCACACCACAAAGCACATAAACAGATAGGTAGGTGTTAACTACAGCTGGTTTAAAGAATAACAGTTCTTCTAATTCAAACTTTTCTTCAGCACATAGGATTTAACAGTTTGACACCTCTATCTGACAGACGCTGAAACCAAATTAATTTTAATTAATGAATCAAGTTCATTTTCCTGTGCAGAGATACTTGTGCTTTCTATACCATTTTTTTTCTGCAACTCAAGGTCTAAAATAAAATGTAGTTGATTTTTTTATCTGAATTTATTTGCTGAGTAGAGCTAAGTGGTACAAGCATCTCATTGCTCTGAATTTCAACTTCTTTCACTATTCAACAGGTAACTTCATTACACATTGCCCACATTAAAACAAATCAACCATCCTCCAACCTAAAACTGAGATAACTATTACAAAAATCTTGTTGTCTACTTTCAACACACCTCCCTCACCAAGAAAGCTCCAACAAGCACCACTACTTTCCTACCATTTCCTTCAAAAACCATTCACATCCCCCTTAAATCCAGCAATTGACTTGACTGGGCTGGGAGTTTCTGACAATCTGCAAAACAGCTCTCCTACTATAACAGTCAATATGTGAAAACTCTAGTTAAAACTGTCCACTGCACAGAGATTTGCAGATGCTGAATACATGTAAGTGACTATCTTGCTGCACTGCAGTGCAAGGTGAAGTTTCATTATCAGTCTACACAGATTTAAGGACGTCCTGCTCCTGAGCAGAGTAAGGGCACCCACCCTCACCTTCCAGACACCCGTCCCTGACTGCTCTATTGCTTGTCTAATACTGTGAGTGGGACCAGAAAACTGACCCAAGTGAAAATTAGGGCCTTTGAGTGTGTCCATACTTCATCTGGTTTAAAATGATCACTGAGTTGTGGTTCTCTTCATCTTTTTACTGGTGAACAGAGAACTAAAGAGTCCTGGACCACTTGCATGGCCAAAAAATGTGGCTCTTGAGTGCTACAGAAGTAGGAACATCTGCTTGCAAGTAGGGTGGGGAGACCATGGGGTGAAAATCAAATAATTGAGGAAACACATTAAACATTACTTAGAATGTTTAAGACCATGAGTAGGAGAGACAGAGCTTTAGAAAAAGAATAATAAAAACGTTCTTTCAAGATAAATGTAGTATTGTAACAGATCGAAGTGTGATCCATTTGGTAAGGAGACTGCTTCCCTTTTTCCATCTCTCCACTTTGCAGGATTCAACACTCATTGCACTCCCACAAACAAACAACAGAAGCAGAATTCCGAGGATGCGACACTGTGTCTGGAGGTGCCAGGGAGAGAACGCTGCCCCCTGGTGCTCCACAGCACTCGCAGGATCACAACTGCTCAGGGGAAGCTGCTAACAGCTGCAGCTGAGGCTGGAGCATTTGAACTGCAGCTTGCTACAGTGGAACTGGCATCAGTCAGCACTACATCCTCTAGCTATCAGCTGTAAAGTATTAGAAGTCTGACAAATCATTTCACCCACGTAGAAAATCTTTTCTAGGTCTTCAAATTGGTCAGCTTCATCTTCAGGCTCACTAGGGATCACCTGGCTCTCCTGTCAGGCAGCAAACTGCATAATAGTTCTCTGATGTGCTTAATTGTAAAGTTATGTACAGAAGCAGGGGAAAATACTAGGGGAAGGGGAAAGTGGCAGCACCAACAAGCAGGAAGTGGCTGGAAAAGGGTGTGTATGTGGAGCTTTGCTCCCACAACAACCAAAAGTAATGGTTTCTCTACAAGGCTTTGTATTGTCTCAGAGTGCTTGCCTCGTTGAGCACGGCTACTTTTGTCCAATCATCAGGCAAGTCAGGAATCTCAACTGGCAAAAAACCCCATCATCTTCCTAGCATATCTATCTGCAGCATTTTTCTTCTACTGATTTAGGACAGAATACTCTCCTTCATGTACAGTAAATCCTTCCTTTTAAATAATGGTGACTGCAAAACAAACTGTGCTCTGCCTGGTAATTCGTGACGCAACCCCCAAAGCGCAGCCAGCAACCATTTTGTTCACCTGAGCTACAGAAGATGAAGTTTTAGCTCAAACTATTTATGAGCACTTCCTAAAGAATTAAAGGATTCAGAAGTGCAAGACAGTGGGACTCAGTGCTGTTTAAGCTGTTTAAGCTTCAAGTGGAAATTCAGGATATGAGACTTTTATCAAGTTCACTACTTCGGAAGTGTAAGATCAAAATTTCAGCAAAAGCTATGTACCAGTTCTCTGGGGTTTCTTTTTTTTTAACTTTTAGTAAATAGACCTTCATATCCTGCTATGTTAACCACACAGAGAACAGCAATGAACATGATGCACTTAGAGATTCAGCTCACCACCTGTCTATACAAACAAAACCACAAATATCAGAGCCTAGGTTTTTCTGCAAATATAAAGCTTAAAGCTGTCTCTAGTTCTTGTGACAACTTACACACTCTTATGTGCAATTTACTCATTACAACCCAGCAAAATTACAGCCACAGAGCAGTTTCATTTTGTTGACAATGCCTGCCCACATGTGGTCAAAACAATGCACAGTTCAGGCACCCTGGTGGATTTCACATTTAACACAAAGTTTAGTAAGGCAGCCTAGCTTAAACTTGAAAAACTGTATCATCTCTGAGATACAGAGATCTGGGTATCGGCTGAGAGACTTACTAGCTTTTAAACACATCCCCTTTCCCAGCTTCTTTCCTTACTCCTCTCCTGCAGATTACTCTGTAGCAGACCATGGCACCTCAAGGAAGAAACTGGTCAGTGGAGTCTGTGTCTATAAAGGGAAACCCATAAATCACAGATTCACAGAAATAAGGTTCCCTTATTTCCCTCCCTTCATGCTTACTTTTGCAGAACATGACAAAGCATGTTATCTTTAAAACCTTCTTTGCCCTCTGTCCAGTTTGGCTGAAATTGAACTTTTGGTGATATCTCAGCTGTTTGTATAAATTAAAGGAAATCAGTCTAAAAAGGGTGAGAAAGGCTTTAAAAAAAGACAGAATATGAAAGAAAAACAAGATGATGAATGACAGGTAGTTATTTTTACTTTGAAACTAGAGGGGTTTCTTAGTTAACTGTGGTGGCGAGTCCAATGTAGGACCAGCTGTACAGCAGCTCTCTTTAAGCTACAGAGACTGGATAACAAGTATTCTTCACTGGATAACAAGTATTCTTCACTGCCAGAAACACTTCAGGAGATGCATAAAAGCCCAAATAGAAAAACCCAGTATTTGCTTTTAATAATTAGAAAAACCCGCTGACACTGAGTTTTCTTCTGTTCATAAACTAAGTATGTACAGTGAAACAAAAAAGAAAATGAATGAAGAAAAATGGCCAAATATTTTAAATTGCTGCTCCTATTAATAGCACATCCTGTTTTCCATTTTGGCTCCACTTGTTTCCCAAACTATTCTGCTTACCCAGCTGTAGGTTGTTAAGATTGTATCTTGCAGCTATTATGTCTCAGAGGAAATGCTTGGGTAGGCAATTTAGGTGGATTTTATTTTCCTATTTAATAGGGGAAGGTTTTTGGCTTTCAAAAACAAGTAAGACTATTTCCAGTCAGAAAGAGAGACATCACACTTGTAAAAATAGAATTTTCATTAAACAGTCCTTCATATAACATGCCTTTAGGTACAACAGAGCATATCACACCCATGTTCACGCAACATGCTCCTGAAATCACTTCACCTTAAAGCACACTAAATTTGAGAGGCATCTGTGCCTATATATGCAGCTTATCTCACTGTCAGTCAAATTACATTGCAAGCAGTGCATTAATGATAGAAACACTTCTGTTACGTGCCTACTCCAGTTCATCACGATCTCACTTTAAGATGCAAGAAAAACATCACAGTGACATTAAGATGGTTACTTTTTACTACATTTACTATAAGATACTGTTCCTTTCTGTTTCCTTACACTTTTTCATATTTTTCATACAATGGCCTTAGAGGTAAGTCAGAAGTTATAGCTTTCAAAACTCATGCTGTGAAATTCAAACTTCAGTGAGCCAAAGGATTTTCTCAGGTATTCTTGGCCCCAGCATCTCCTGTACTATCTGGCTTACATAAAGTGAATGCACATGCGTGCTTATCCACAGTGGTTTTCCTCTAGTCTGTGGTTCTTCAGCTCTACAAAATTTCACAAAATACTTACAGGAACAGTGGATAATTATGACTCAAGTGGAAAATGTCACAGACTAGAGCAGGATACATGAGGACAAACCATACACTACAGAACTCAAATGAGATCATAAAATATATGTAATTCCTGCTGGTACACCTGGATTTTTCTAGTCTGTAGTTCTATACTCCAATACAGAAAGATGAAATAGAAGCATCCTCTTTTCTTCAGCACAATGCTTGGTGATGCATTTTTTTTCCCAGAACTCATTAAAATAGTACACATAAAAATAATTTCTTCTCTGGCTAGTTAACATGAGACAATAGGAACAATTTACATGTGGAGCTGAAATGTAAAAATTCAACAGCTAATGAGCTGAGCATTACAAAAAAGCAGGTGGCAAATTGCAATGACAGTACAAACAGAACACCAGGCAAACAGATCCCCTTGGTGGACACAATGATTCACACTTCACGCACTACATACACCAAAAAGCTCACAGAAGCAAATCCAGGCTTTACCATCATATCTGCTGGGAGAGTCACAGGCTTTCTGAGGGGTGGCCACTCTCAGGAATATCTGCTGCCTCCAGGAATGCCTTCGAGTCCTCACGGGGCTGTCGGCATCCAGGGCCTGCTGGCTGTGCTTGGACTCGTAATCACTGAAAGGGCAGAGCACAGAACAGTGTGTGAGGGGATCACCTGGGCTGCCAGGAACAGCCACACAGCCCTAGTGAACACCTGGGCACTGCCTTAGGGGTGCAGTGTGCTGTGCACATGCAGGGCCAAGCTCGCAGTGTCAGGAAGGTGAAACTTGCTTTGTGGCAGAGGCTTACACATGGCGGCAAACAGCACTGGGGTTCACCAACAGGGACTGGCAGCTCTGTACAGTCTACTCTTTCCAGTTTAATTAATTTTCAGTTTTCTTTGCAGCAGTATATTAATCAGAATGTATTAAAGATACATACACAATAATGTAGCTTTACCATCACACTATTTACATGCCATTCACAAAACTTAGCAATTATTCATAGGAGACACAAAGACTTGCTGACACCTTTTATCAGTACTCATCAAGGAGCTTTATAAACTTCAACTGAACTTCCAACCTTCTGTGCACTGGGTATGCAATACCCAACACAGACTGGGAGAAAAATTTTAAACCTTTCTGTTAGCCTCTGAAATATGCAACAAACTTGGGGACAAAATCCATGAACCTTGGATATTACTCATTTAATGTCATCTACACATGCCATACAGAGGTTTTCACTCAGAATAGAAAATGAAATAGTGAGGAACAATGCTGTCTTCCTATCAAAAACCCCACAAATAACTTTCACCTGTTAGAACTCTAATCATTGCTTTATTCCAGCTACTAGCTCAATGATTACAAGAGTCTTTGTAGAAGCTGAAAGGGATAAATGAAATCCAGATAGCTCTGGCAGCAACAGGCAGGAGCATTCTACAGGTCATCCTCTCCTTCCAACTTGAGGACACTGACATTGCTTAGGATGAATCATATATTCTCTTAAGTGAAAACTCTTCTATGTCAGGAATAATCACAGAAATACACAGATGGAAGTTGTAAGACCATTCCAACATCAAAAATGACTAAAATCTGCAATCCTAATGGGAGAATAGGCTGGGATACCTTAATTCTTTTGACAGCAATTACATGCAGAATACACGCAGGTGAACCATTGCACAAATCAGGTTTTGCAAGTGCAAGAAGCATTTGAAATATTTCAGACAAAGAAATCTTTGAAAATACAGATTTACCTCTAGGTTTTAAGAGAGAACCCTACCTTGTTGTGCTCCTAAAGTCAGAGGTGTTATTTTCATCTACAGGAGCCAGAAATTTTAAGAAATTTGGCACAGAAGAGGAAGAATGAAGCTTTTTCCTTAAGGCAGTACGGTAGGAGATGCTGAGAGTGCAGTTGGGAGAAGTATAGTTTAGAACAAAGAAGTATAAATCCACAGAATAAAAATAATACACATTCCTAAGTTTCAAACAAAAGGCAGCTAAATCCTGAAGGTCTGAATATCAAGGAAACCAAAGTCAGAACTAAAACTGCTAACAAAGCCCTACTTTGAGATACATATCTGTTTGGGCAAACTAAAATGTTCCAATGTATATAAATGTACTTCCAGTAAAGTTATTATTCTTTGCTATATAACAAAATTTTTAGTGCATGTTTCAAATAAATTCCTTTAATCTAATAAGAAGGAATGACAACTCTATTACATTTTCTTAAATATGAGTTTCACTAACTGACTAAGTTTGGGGGAAAAGGTTAGGAAAAGTTAACACTGATAATCATTATGCTGGCAAATGAAAAATAAGACTTTGGCAAAACCTATTTTGTAAAGAAGTAACAGGGCTTTATTCAGACAAATCTGGAACTGTAAAGTTAAAAGCTAAGCTTTCTGACTGATCATTTAGGATTGTGGCTCTATTTATGCAACAGACAGGAGCTCTAATCAAATTTCATCAACAGTCTTCTGGCCAACATAATTGCTTTAACAGAAATTCCTTTAATTTAAAATAATTATTTAATTGTCTTTTAAAATAACAAATCTGAAACATACTCAGAAGAAGGTCAATAGAATGAAGTTAGAACAACCCAGATAATGAAAAGTTTTTTGCATGGAGTGAAAATATAGAAAATTACTTGGCTGATGATACTAGAAGACCTTTTTTGAGACAAGTACACAAAATCACGAGTAGGAGAATTTAGTTCCGAAAGAGTAAGTTTAAGAAAGAATTGTTTCTCATAAACCATAATGTTCTATTTGGATGGCATTTAGCACTGTTTCCTGAAGATGTGAATGGAAGGAGGGGGGAGGGCAGAATACTCTGGGATGATCACTAGCATGAAGTGAAGCAGGTTCTTTAGTAGCTGGTATTGAGATAACCCTCCAAACAGGGCTCACTTACATTGTAAATCCATTACAATTACATGGTAATTTCACTTACAGAACTGGGAAGCTTGACTGTATCGATTTAAACTTATTAACCCATTTGCCATCCCTATCAATTTCCATTTTCAGTGCTGGGGAAAGGAAAGGAGAAGCTGCAACTGTATATACAGAATCATCACCAAATCACTTGGGAAAAAATGCTTTGAGAATTTAACCTTCAGGATTCAAGTAAGTCTTATTAAATTGAAGAGTGAACAGGATTCTGCAGACTCGCATTTCCTGCCTTGAGATACGTCATACTTCTGAGGTAAAGCTGAATTAAGAGATTCTAGTTAGTACTCAGCAAGTGCAACTGAAGAAACTGGTGAAGCAGCATCCTCAGTTGAGTATTTTCTTAGGTTTAGAAAAATCAGCACCTTGGGGAAACAGGAAACTTTCACACAAGAGAACAAAAACAAAAAATAAACAGCAACAGCAACAAAAATTTCTTGCTAATGGCCAGTGACTGTTGACAGTGCTTCTGAGGATATTTGGTCTCATTAGCCTTTTGAGCTGAAATAACCTCTTAAGCTAAGAGTTTCACAGTTTATGATTTTTAGGGAGCACTCAGTTTCAGGTTCTCAGGGAAACAAGTGTTAATGTCCTTTTCTTCAATGCTCTCTCTCTATATTTTAATTCTAAGAAAGAAGGCATGGAAAAGCATAACTTGATACTGCTGCAAGTAACCAAGACAAATGATGGGTTGATGAGCTGGGGTTTTTGTTTGTTCTTGAGGTTTTGTGAGGATGGTGGTGGGGTTGTATGTGGTGGGTTTTTTCCTATCAGCTCTCCATATTCCTGATGCTTCTTGTCTCATGTAATTACTTGGTCAACTTGCCTTTGATGTCAGGCACAAAAGAACAGTAGTACGTTTTTGTCTTACCATGAACAAAAGGACAGAACCAAATGCTTCAAGAAGGACAGACAGAGTGAGCTCTCAGGTTCTTGGCAACTTATCCCTCACACAATTTAAGGAGTGCTGCTGTCTGCTGCATAACAACAAATTGCTTTGGAACAACTGGTTCTAAAGAAAGAGCCAGTGCCTGAAAGAACTTGATTGATTAAAACAACAAATTACGTAAGCACCAGCTTTACATTCAGTGGTGGAGCAGTTAAAGAGCTCCCTCTCCCATAAAAATCTACCACCTTTGGTCTATATTAAATTGTTTTAATTATTTCTGCTACGGAGTTTCATATTTACGACCTAGGAAAACAAACCCTACCACCCCAAATTATTTGCAGGCACTAGCTCACCTTTTTTGTGCAAAATGGCCACTTGGTTCTCCACTTGAATTATGCCTTAGATATTTTAGAAAGTTGGGTGAAGAGGCCGAGGGATTAAGACGAGCTAGAGTAGGAGAACGTGCAAGTTGACCAGAAGAACTTTTAGATTTGCCGACAGATTCGTTCACACCATATAGTGCGGATTCCAACCAGAGCGATGGAGTTGAGGTAGCACAGAGAACAACACAGAAAGAAAGGAAAGGAGGGAAAAAAAAATGAAATCCCTTCTCTAATCTTTGAAATGGAGCTGGCATATGTAAATGAGACATTTCCTATGCTTTTCATAGTTAATGCAGCAACTGTAAGAAAATGAACTTTTCTAACCCTATCAGCAAAGTCCCAAATTCCCATTTACAGGCTTCAGCAAGGCATTTCAGAATATAACTTACCAAAAATGGCACTAACACCCCCATTTCTTTTTCCTTATATGCGCTTCTCCTTGATTTCCATGAGAAAGTCAGGCATATGATCAAGAGTTACAATGAATGAAAAGTGAAATACAGAAGTATTTCAACAGTAATTGGAAAAAGCCAGATAGAAGGGAGGGAGAAAACTGTCATAAAGTTAAGAGGGGACTGGAGATGCAGAGGCAGGCCTTTAAAGGAGGACAGCTTGAAGAATATTCATATTAAAGCAAGTAGTAGTTTGTTTTTGTCAGTAAAANTCATTATTCACATCCCACAGACATCTGCTTCAAACACACACATTTTTATCAAGCTAGGTCAAAGAAAGATGTTTGATGTTTTATGTCCTTGTTATTCATCACTTAGGCCAACAAAGCAGAGCTTTTATTTTGCAAAGAAAATGTTGAGTAATTTTGAGAGTAATTGTATTTTATACTATGTTGAATACAACTCAAAAGAAATAGGGTCAGGACAAAATGGTGACATTTGGCTAACAGTGAAAAGGGTGG
>WBNQ01003028.1:1228-17924 GCA_013401375.1 Spizella passerina
TATATATAAATGTTGTTTTCTGAATAAGTGTGTATACAGCCCTGGCAATTAAAGGATAAAGCCTCATGAAAGAACCAACATTTTAACAAATGGAATGTTTAAGGATCTTTCAGCAGTGACAGAGAACAAAACCAACAATCACTATCAATCAATTTAGGTAGGAACGACAAATGATGGATTGTCTAAGTCTAGTACAAAACATCTCCAATGATGGGAATCTGACAGCTTGCTATAGCAGAAGGCAGTGACATCCTCAAAACAACTGACAGAAAACCTAATTTTCTATGAGTTTTTAGCAAGTTTTCCAGTCATTTAAAATTGCTTCTATGGAAAACAAGCAACCTGGCTATCAATAGGGCTTCAGCACTGCTAGATCAGTGCACATGATTGTTTCCCAGCAGTGATTAGGAGAAGGGTGTCTGTGAACATTTGCCAGCACAGTTGAGTGAGTTTATTTAGTGGTTTGGAAGAAGAAACTACAATTCTCTCAACTGTCAGTTGCATAGGGATCCATGAATAAACAGTCATTCAAAAAAGGAAATGTATTTTGTCTTTCAGTCATTCACTGCCCTGAAACTAAAAATTAAAACAGACTCTTAGGATTTTCTTGCCCATCAGATAAGGCTTTTCTTGATAAGCCACAGACTAAACCCCAACCCCACTGCCTCCTGGCAGTTATTCCAAACAGGCATTTTATTATTTATTGATGCAATACACAGACATCTGCTAACAATACAGACCCTGACCAGCAGCAGAAGCTGCCTGAGCCAATTTCTTTGCTCGGTTCCAGAACATTTACATGACATTTGGTCTCCTCTCATAGACTCTCCTAAATGTGAACTAGCCATCCCTAAAACTTCCAAATCCCTTCCACATCCCTTCCAAAGTTCAAACTGGGCACTTCCAGCAGTGGCAACAAATAAAAGTGGAGGATTGAAATTAACCTTTTAATGTGTTAGGAAAACTTTGCCTCTAAGGAATCATTAGAGACCTCTTGAGCAATCAGTCCTCTCATTCACATTTATGTTAACTATTTCACTGACAAAATGGATCATGAAAGAAAGATGGTAAGAGACTACTTTGAAGTCATGGTGTTTCTATGACTTCTTGAAAACAGAAGAACAAAATAAATTTGAAAAGAGAAGATCCTTCATAAGATGTTCAGCAGAACAAAAGGAAAATTTGGGTGAGGTCCATTCTGTATCAGACTGAACTATTTCCTTAATTAGCACTTGTCTTCCAGAGACTTTTTGTCCATGATTCATCACTGTTCACCACTCCATGTGTTAATAACCTGACAACTGCTGAAATTAGGCCCTGCATTATGATATTGCTGATGGTGGTTCTTAGAAGCTTTGAATGGAAAAATATCTGGTTTGTGGTTTATATGTGGGACTCCTGTCAGAATTAAAACTGTCAACCTGGGCTTTTGAGATTACTATAATCTACTTAAATAGATCTATTATCTTTTATTGATGTATTTCATAGAATCACAGAATGGTTTGGATTGGAAGGGACATTAATGATCATGTCCCATCCCCTGTCATGGACAGGGACACCTTCCATGTGTCCAGACTAGACCAGGTTGCTGAGAGTCCCATCCAGCCTGGCCTTGAACACTTCCAGGGATGGGGCAGCCACAGCTTCGCTGGGCAGCCTGTGTCAGAGCCTCACCACCCTCACAGTAAAGAATTTTTCCCTAATATTTACAGTTATAAACCTCAAAGTTTACACTAAAAACAAGATAAATATGTGCAACATGATCCAAAAATAAAATGGGTTTGCTCTCAATAGCTTGTTCTGTTAAGAAATAAGATATTCAAACTCCAAAATATGTGTTTGCTCTGCACAATTCCTTTGAAGTAGTAATTAGGCAGGAGCAGCTGAAATATGTTTCAGAGTTTTTCCTGAACTAGGTCTGACAGTATTTGCTCTTAGTCATGCAGTATTTGAAAACTTTCTCTTTCAGGAGGTTACAAACAAGGTCAACAGCGACAGAATTTTTTGAATTTTATATTAAATTCATGCTACTTGAGTATTTTCTTTCTGAATCAGACCTCTAGTGGCTTCAGTGAATGTTTGCTTTAACTGTATTTAGTATTTAGGTGAAATATCCCTGGCCATATGGCATTTTTCAGTGCTATAAAATACCATGCTAACTTAAATGAAAATAACTATCATTTTTACACATATATAACAAAAATGGACAGAACTGAACTTACACACACAGAAAGCCTGTACTGAAGTACACCTTTGTACTAAGTACATTCTACTAAGCTCAAGCATTGCTATACAGATTTCTTTCTATGTAATAACAAAAGAATTATACTTTCATAAGAACCTTCTCATTACATTTTTCCTGCTGATTTTTGGGCATCTTTCAGGTACTTATAAAAGCATTCACTTTCATATTTAAAGCCATTATTCTTCTTCACATGGATGACAGCGTCTGTATTCCTTCAATCTATGAAATGTAACACAATGGACTTCCCTCTCTATTCATACTACATCTGTCTATGAATAGCTTTTCCTAAATGTACTCAGATATCAGAAAGTTTAGTGGTGAACCCATATTCCACCTCCCACTTCAAAACCCAAAAGCCCACTCCAGATCATGTCTTCATGCCATGAACAGAAGCCTTTCCTTTGTTATTCATTATTCTGCTTTTCAGGGCAACCCAGAAAACTTAACTCTTATCAGATTAGTCTGATCAAAGGCAGAAAGTGTGCTGAATATTATGCTTACAACAGAAATGTGGGGAAAAAAGAGCTGAAAATGCTGGAGTCCTTTTAAACTACAGGTATTTATCACCCAACATTTGAAGTATCCACCAGGAAGGTATCAAGAACCTTGACTTCAGGCTTAAGAATCTTCTCCCAAAGTAACAGAAAAGCTGGAGTTACAACAAAGATCAGCTGAAAAGAATATGAAATTACTCTGTAAAATCTCAGAGCTTAATAATAAAGTCCTTTATTAAGCCAACCTATAAGTGTTTCCACTTAAAGAGAGCTTCTGCCTGCAGTGGTCTCAGTGATGGTGCCCACAGGTGCAATAAATCCAAAGAGCAGCACTGGTAGCTGTAATTGCTCCGTGTAAAGAACAGACATTATTCATTAATAGAATCAAAGGCAATGTGTAAATATGCGCCATTTGAATATATTAAGTTACTATCATGGGTCAAAAAATGATAAAAGCAATCTTTGCCACAACCCCTGCACTCCCCAAAACATTATAAATCATGCTAAGCCTTGCTCATCAGTGCTTTTTAATTAAAATAGTACTCTGAACAAACCCTTGCAAGTGGAGAATAGGAAATGGCGGTTTTAAATTGGAATCTGTTGGCAGTGACAATGACAGACTACTGTTTGGAACCTCTTTAAGGAAAATGAACAATGTTTCAAAGAACAAGACAGAGAAACAGAAAGAAAGAAGAGGGTAAAAGTGGCTTTTAACAGAAAGGCCATTTGCTGAGCTGGGAAAAAAGATCATGAAATCAATAAGAAATCAATTTTCCAGCTGTTCCCATCTAAGAAAATCCACCCAAGGGAAAAAAATAAGGACATTGCACTACAGCTAAAATGTTTTCTTTTCACACTTTCTTTTCCTCATCATTCTCTGAAATTAATACTTACACTACTATACTATCCCAGAACACTGGAGGAGCACATCCACATATTTATTTTAGATAAAAACTATCAAATTAAAAGAAAAAAAAAGTTTATGCAGAGATTAACTTGAAGGAGACAACACAAAACAACATCAGTGCAACGAACTCCTTTTGGCAAATTAGAACTGTAAAGGGAAGGAACAGGCATTTTGTTACATGGGAATAACATCCCCCCTCATTTAATCAACAGGGAATATGAGGCAATCAGAACAAATATGGGTAGCTACAACCATCTTAAGTCTGAGCACCAACATCAAGGACATTAGCAGCAAACATGCACAGACTGTAAGCTCTTGTTTTGGAGATTTTCATCTGTTTTCATCCAGAAGGAGCCTAGTGCATATCCAACCAGAACAAATAAGGTTTTCATAGAATGAGAGATGCAGGAGTGGATTGTTTTTCATGCGCCTCAAAAAAACCCTGAGGAGTTGCTAATGAATATAGACAGCAACATTTAAACCAAATTACTATCAGACCAAAACAAATCTGGTTTTCTATACACAACAGCAGGAGCAGTGCCAGAATCAGAAGGATTCATTCAATAATTACAAGTTTCAGATAAGCAGCTTAAACTGAAATACTTAGAAAGGAATTTTATGGGAACTTTATAGGTGAACATTGAGTTAGGCAAGGGGAAAAGCTGTTTAGCCTTTTCTCCAAAGCACTCCGCCTTTTCCACAGCCAATGTCACCCCAGTTCCTGGGAAAATGGAAACATTTTGCATTCTCTTTCCATCTCATCCTGAAAACCCCAAAGAAGATACAAGATTTGAAATTAAACAAAGCAGTTACATGAAGGGCTTAAAACATAAAACCTTCCCCTTCCATTTATTTCTTCTTACTTGTCCTATTTACTTTGAAAAAGAACATTGTATATGAAAGAAAAAGCCAAGAAATGATGTTTTCATGTTATGAACTTGCTTTTCAAAAGTCTTACACAAATTCCCCCTGAATTTAAGAACAGTGTTAGCACTTCTAAAAAGCCAGAACCTCAGCAAACAAACTGCTTAGAAAATGGCACAATACTTAAATGGAAACCACAACATTATCCACAAAGGGGAAGAGGGACAGCCTGGACAAAAGATCATTTCTCTGCTTCTTAGAGACTGAATCTAATTCAAGCCCTTTCCAGGAACCGAAACAAAAAGCTTCATATTCAAACAACTAAGCAGATAAACTCACTGATTTAAAATGCTGCACATCATCAGGAAGTTATCAACATTCACAAGACCAAGGCAAAATTAAAACATGGTGTAAATCTTGCAAAGTGACACTGAAATTATACTTGAACTTCATTCGAGAATTTAAATTCTTTTCAAAGTCTTATGCCATCTGGACTAGCCCTTAATTTCACTGATATTTTACTACCTCGACTTCAAGAAGCCTTTATTTGTAAATTTTAAAAAAATGGGGTTTTTTATATGGTATACAGAGATTTTTCTCTTTTTTCCTACAGATCTTACCTTCTTTAACATCAAACAGCAAGTGAATATTAATGAGAAAACTCCACTTCAAAAACAGTTCACCGCTCAAAATCAGCAGTGAATTAATAGCTCCAAGAAATTGCTTCCACATTAATCCTAATTTTCAGTTTTTCAAAATCTAAATTAATTATGATCTCAATAGGGAGACAGGGAATTCAAGCTTAAGGATGGAGATTAAAACAGAATTTGCACTGATTTTCTAAGGAAGTGAACTAAATACCAGAATATAGGTTTTTCAATGGAATGGGCTATCCCCTGTAAACAGTAAGACTGCAATTATTCTTTTATCTAATGGACACCTACATCCATATTTTGTAATACTCACTGGACCATGGAATCAATTTTTTAGGCATCTAAACAAATATTATTTGAGAATCAACTTTCCCTAAGGCTTACCAAATTTGTAGGATTTCCTGCCAAACCAAAAGGACAGAAAGTGCTGTGTATGCTGGGACAGTACCCTGGTGGTTAGCACATCATCTCCAGAAAGAACCAAGGGAATATGAATACCTGTAACAGGAATTTGAACCACAGGCCTTCCACTACCAGAAAAATACTGAGATTTCACTTACAAAGAGACACAGAACAACACACCATCTGCTCATTATTTTGGGTGAGATATTGTTAGACAGCAGGTTATGGTAATATTTTGGATCTTCCCCATTTCTCATGGGAAACAGGACAAGCACAGTCTCATAGTATTGTAATATCTGTAATACACATGTACTTCACGGTACACATACAGTGCTAATTACAGTCTCACAACACAGACCTAGTGTGAGAACTACAATCTTGAGTCTGAGATGTGCTTTGTTCATCAGTAAAGCAATGTATTTCTGGAAATATCCACAAATGAATGCTTCAGGAACTATAAATCTTATAAAAAAATCTCTAACCTTTATGGTTTTGCAGAAAGAAGAAATAACTAAATGTAGATTTTAAAGAGTAGGTTTTGAAGTTCGTTACTATCAGTAACTATTTTGTATCCAACTGTTCTGTACACCCTTTTGAGTGGCCTGTACCTGTATCCAAGTTAAAATACTTTTGAAATCTAATTAGAAATAATTCACAGTGTTCTTTTTAAAGTTACAATTTACTTAACATTAGAAAGGCTCCCTTGGTCTCTTACTGGTAGACATTCTATCTTGGCTCCATTTCTTAATACAGAAAGCAATGTAATTGGAGCTTTAGCTGCTAGAAATTACACGTGGTCAGTGCATCACAAAACTCTGTCCCTGAGTTAACCCTTTTCTGAACACATGGAAACATATTTAAATTGGCCAAAACCAGAAATAAAGCTCTGACACAAGTTTTCTCCAGAACCGGGATGAATATTCAGATCTGACAGTCTTCCAAAGCAGTGTTGAAGCAAGTCTTGGCCAAAACATGCTGGACTGATGAGCTATTTTTTAACTGCCACAGCAACAGGTTTTAAATCCATGGTTTAAGTTCTTAATGCCTAAAAATGTGATTATGAACTCAGATAAAACTCACTTCACATTTAACACAATTAAGCAGCCAAAACAGGACTTGACACAGCATCATCACAAATAGATTCATGCAAAGTACAGAAGTGAAAGACTGGTAGAATATTTGCAAAATATTTGCCTTTGTAAAATGAAAACAGAGTCAAATAAAAAAAATCTAGTCTTAAAAAGCTTCAGTCCCACTGCTGTGTTGCTAATTTGGAAAAAAGCCTCAGAGGTTGGAAGCTGAGAAGAAGACAACAGCAGGACGAGGCCAAGAGCAACAAATGTAACGAGGCAGTAACTGAGACTGAGCAGTTCTGCTCTAACCCATGTTTGACTCAACATTTGCTAAGGAATTGACCTTACACTGCTACTAATTTCCAGCTTCTTGGGAAATTGTAGAAAAGCTTAAAATTTTCAGTTAGTACTTAAAATAAGTTTCTATTTCTTATCGTAATGGAATAAGCTGTCAGCTTAAAAATCCATAATTTTTTTTTTCTCTATTGCACAGTATAGTTCAATGAGTAGAGAAAATATCCTATTTAATTAAGAGAAAAATGTTCCTGAAACCATCTGTAAGTTCTTCAACAAATGTAGCATCCTCCTGGTATGGTTTCCCTCATCCAACTGTTACAAAAATAATCCTGGCCATGCTTCACACGTCACAACATGCTTTCTCCTGACCTAAGCAGCTGAGGAAAGAAAAATGAGAGTCCTGCTAGTCATCAGAGAAAGTTTATCACAGCAACCAGAGCAGTGAGTTATAAAGCTGGCTGGCTGTAGAGGCTGGAATTTTTCCTATATAAGCTGATGCTACAGCTATTAAAGAGTCAGTCTTCAGAGAAAATGATAAGGAACTGTCATTTAGTGGCTTCAAGAGCTTCATCATGGTACTAACAGTGTGGTGGGGTCTCAGGAGGAATGAGTTCTGCAGCTGAGACTCATACATAACTGAGACTGGCAACAGTGGAGTGGGAAAACTGCTTATATTGAACTGGAAAGATGTCTCACTATTGCTGCTAGTCCAGTATGCTGTGTGACTTCTGCAAAGAAAGCCAAAGCATTCAAAGGCCACCAATGCACAGACCCCAGAAAGCTGACAGAAGGCAGGGGCAGCTCACTCTGAGCAGAGGTTTCTGTAATGGGCAAGATTCTGGAACACTTTCCTGTGGGCTCTAAACAAAGGTCAGCAATGTTCACAGTTTTCTTGATATTACATTAAAATGCATCTCAAATTAACGACTTTTTGCCTGTGATGTTTTTCCCATGTGAAATACTTCCTCTAAATGTAACCCTTCCAATTTTTCAGAATGAAATAGGTATTCCCTTTCCCATTTTAAAGACAACTATTTATAAAAAAACAATCAATTAATCAAGCAGAGGAAGGAGAGATATCAGGATAAGCGAGAGGCAAAACTGAGTTCATCACAGATGTTAAAAATTCACTGGTTTCAAGGACTACACGGAGTTAGCAAAGGATTGAAGGAAAAAGGATGTTGTAATTCATTGTCTGTAACAAGGTAGATTTAATAGCACTCAACAGAGGAAATGGACAAGGACTTTACACACTGAAACCCTAAATCACCTTTAAATATTCAGTTACAGGAGTGAGGGGTTCAAAGCTTCCATCCACACACAGCTTGCTTCTTCCTGGACTTGCACAGTTTCACATTAGTTTAATGAGTACAAAGCAAAGGCTTGTAAGCCTAAGGAATGAAAAGCTTCATGAATCCTCAGGACTTTCCAACCTTCAATGGAAAGTCTTCTTGTGGTGGGTTGACCCTGGATGACACCAGGTGTCCACCAAAGCCACTCTGTCACCCCCCTCCTCAGGTGGACATAAAAGCCTCATGGCTCAAGATCACTCACCAGTCACTGTCACAGGCAAAACAGACCCAGTTGGGGTAAATTAGCTTATTACCAATGAAATGAGAGTAGGATGATGAGAAATTAAAACTTTATTGAGGAACACCTTCCATTGCACTCTTCCCTTCCTTCCCAGTGTCAACTTCACTCCAAAATTCTCTTCTTGTTCCCTCACAGCAATGCAGGGGATGGGAACGGGGGCTGTGGTGAACTCACCACACCTTGTCCCTGCTTGTTCCTCCTCAGGCACAGGACATCTCCCAGTCTTCACCAGCTCCAGCATCAGATCCCTCCCACAGGGACAGTCCAACACAACTTCTCCAATGTGAGCCCTTCCCCTGGGCTGCAGTTCGTCATGAACTGTTGCAGAGTAGGAACCTTGCATGGGGTGAACTCCTTTAGGAACAGACTGCTCCAGACTGGGATGTTTTTCCCTCCTTTAAATACATTATCCCAGAGGTAGTAGCACCATTGCTAGGCTTTGGCTTGGCCATCAGCAGGACCACCTTGGAGCTGGCTGGCACTGGCTCTACTGGGCACAGCAGAAGCTTCCAGAAGTCTCACAGAAGCCACCCCTGCAGCCCTCTGCTACCAAAACCTGGCCACAAAAACCCAATACACTTGTACAGGTTTGTCTCAAACCTCTCTGGATATCTCAGTCTCCAAAGCTTTGATGGTGCTTAAAATAGCTTCTGGTACCACCCAGTGTTTCTGATGTTCTCATTCTACAGACACTTCTCAATCAACAAGACCTTATTCTGCTCAGGTTGGCAAACTAATGCTTCAGTATTAGATATAACTAAGCAAGATTTAGTAAAGACGGCACAGAAATACTACTAATGACTCATACCATGCTCCCTTAACCTGTAAAAGACAGAGATAAGGCACTTAGATAATGTCCTGCAAATGGACAGGTAAAAAATACCAAGCATCAAATTTAACACTGAACATGCAACACACCAATGGCTTATGTCCCTGCTAAACATTCTTCTAAAGAAAATATAGACCATCTAGGACTGCTTTTCCAACTACAGCTTTAAGTACTATATCTATCTAACTATAACTATCCCTGCTAAGGTATCATTTTTGGTAGATAAGGGATCCAGTTCTAAAGAAAATTCTTTTTAGAAGTTATTTAGCACAGCACTATTTTTCTGTAAGTGCTATTTTCTAATTATTCTCCCAGAAGTGGAGCATACTTCAGGATACTGAGGCAAGCAGCTGTTACTTCCACATCCCTTCTATAGACACATTCTGTAAATAGCAAATCATAAAGAAATATGAAGTTACTCAAAGAGGTTTCTATTCTACTATCTCTCTATATGTTCTAAAATGTATGTCCTGGAAATAGGTGTACAATGAGGATTGATTCCTTGGAAGGCATTGTTAGAGAACCACTTATTTGCAGTACCCACTTTGACTAGTCAAGTATAGCCAGGGGAAATTTAGGCATGTTGTTAAAGTATACTTCCTCAAAATTAATGAACTACATTAACTTCTGATTTTTTTCAGTTATATGCATAAATGTTTACATTAACAACATTGAACTTCTTCCTTTATAGATCTACAAGTGTTATATAGAAAACTGGTTTTCTGCCAAAAGGAAAAAAAACCTGGTATTTTATTTAGATGGTTTTGGTGGGGATCTTTGGAAGAAGTGAGGTGAAGGTAGGTGAAAGAAAGGATTAGAGGAAAGCAAAAAATATCTAAATAGCAAATTTTCAGGTACACAGAATCTCCTTTTTTGCTAGTCTAAACAATGAAGTCCAGAAACACTCGGCTGTAAAGAGGGCACACTAAAACCTTTAGTATTAAAAAGCATTGTCCTTGAAGGTATTATTTTCCTGTAAGACTAAATTCATTTTTATCACTATAGTTTTGACTTAATCATCTTTTTTCTCTATCTTACTGCTCTGTAAGTTCAATTTAAGTTTTCCTTAACAATTCAAAACTGCATAATTTTGTCATATACAACATAAAAAGTATTTTGATATGATTCTAATGTTTAATACAATAAAATCAAGATGAATATGTATGGCTTATTGAGGTGCATTGTTAAAATTTTAGGATTAGTTCTGAAGCTTTCATAAAAATATTTTACATGTCTGACCATTAAACTACAATATGACCACAAAGATAGGCTTAGGAAGGAAGATTAGAATATTATTCTGTTTTAGTTGAGAATTAGAAGTCTACAACAATTGTGATTTATCAAATTTTTTGGAAAGCATAAACCTAATATTAAACATTTAAGAGGCACATAACTATTTTGCCAAATGTACAGTAAATGTCTTTATGATGGTGTATACATATAACCCAATTTATTTATTTTTAATTAAGCAGTTCAAGCCTGAAATGATAAAGAAAGATGACCACATTTGTCAGAGATGTTGGGTTAGCGCTTAGGTGCTACTTGTACAGAGTTCTGAAGGGATTTGCCCTCTCCAGAACGACCCAGGCTCCATGCTCAGCACACCCACAGCTCCACTTACGTATTCCCCGTAGGTCTCCTGTGCCGGGGGCGGCGGCAGGGGCCGGTACCCTGCCGGGGGAGGAACTCCTCGTGCTCTGGGTGCCAGAAGTCCCCGGCTCCGACTGACTGGTCCTCTGCTGGGAGGGACTCCCCGGGGAGCTGGTGCCCCTCTGGGCACTCCTGCTGGTGGTGGAGGCACTCCCCCACGGCCCCTGCAAACACACGGATCACTGACCATTAGACACTACACCCAGGGCCTCCCTTCCAACACCTCCCTCCCCCACGTCATGGCAGTTCTGCTTTGCTACAGCCAGAAAAATTCTAGAAGAGATTTAGAGTTTGTCCTTTTTCTGTAGGTGTAAATCCAATTATGCGCATTATGCAAAAAATGCTGGAAGATAAAACGAGATATGGGATTCAGTGATGAACCTTGGACTGACTTGAGTCATTCTCACACACTCAGGCACACCCAAAAAAATCTGCTGGAATCAGTCAACTTCACTGGAATTTGATTTCTAGTATGTGAAATCACAAGCACAGCGTAACAGCTTTGTTTGAAGGCGTCAGGCAATATCATACTCAAACCCTGCACAGAGGAATCTGTGCCACTCCCTTCTGATCCCATGAAAGCTTCTCCCTGCTAGTTCCATGAAAGCTTCTGAAACACAACCCAAAAATGAGACTGGTTGTGAGACACTGAGTGCATCACAAAAAGTACATTTTCTTCTGCTTCTGAAGAGATTTCCATCTGTTTCAGGGAACATCCAAACGTACTAAAACATGCAGGGTGTTTATAGGATATAACCTGATGTCCTATATGTATTAAGAACACTAAATAACAGTATATTTGGTCTAAAAGTTCTGAAAGCATGATAGCCACTAACTTGCGTTCCATTACTTTGGACACTTAACATAAATGAAAAATATGAGACTTCAGTTGAACCAGTTTTCAGAAAACATTTCATCCATTTAGAAGTGGCTTTTCCTCCTACCTCCCTGTAGTAAAGGGAGAGACTTAGAGGTACAATCTGTGAGAAATTTTCATCAATTACTCTTTTAAACAAGAAATCTAAAACATTGTTAATGGACATACCCTTTTTAAGGAGATAATTTCAACCCATGAGCTATAATTGAGTCTGAATGACTGCTGTTGGAAATAGAAT
This sequence comes from Spizella passerina, assembly GCA_013401375.1. Lineage (NCBI taxonomy): Eukaryota > Metazoa > Chordata > Aves > Passeriformes > Passerellidae > Spizella > Spizella passerina. The sequence goes on from WBNQ01003028.1 coordinate 13,351, forward strand.
TGTTCCAAAGAAGTCAGACCCTTATCATACACTCTAACAGATACATAGAAGGAAACAAGGCACAAGCTCTACCCTTATCTTTCTACCTACCAAACCATTATCTAATCAATCTCAAGATCAGTAATTGAGTAAAAATGTCCTTATTTCACTAGAACAGTATGACAAAGATCCAGATTTTGCCTTATGATTTCCTATCCCATTTCATACAAATCGTATAATTTCACATCAATAAATGAATCACAAAACAAGACAATTTTACCACAAATAAGTAGTATTCCAAAAACTGCATCACTGAATGAGGAATTAAAAAAATGTAAAGATACAACCAGGATAAATTTTATTAATTTTATTACTGATCAATACACAGTCACAAAGTATTTTAAACAAGCCTAGAGAGTAAATGATTTAAAACTGTCCTTATTACTTGGTTTTGGCTAATCTCTAGAATGCCTCCTCAGGACAGGGTAGCAGCTGCTTATTTTGACTTAACTGTAGTGGGGGCAGGGGTGAGTGGTGAAGTTTCCACAGCACGCTAAAGTAATATAAAGAAACAGCAAATGGGATATTTTCCAGGAGAAGCCAGAGAAAGGGAAATGAACCTAGTGGCATGGAATATAGTCAATACCAAGTCAAAAAAAAAGAAAAAGGTCAGTAAAAAGATTCAAGAATCATTAGGCATAATCATGACCGCATAACACAGGCAGGGTGCAAGTGAAAGCAGGAAATGTAATAGGCTGAAAAACATGGAAAAACATTTAATGGAAGAAAAAAGGTACAGTTTTTCAAGCTACCATAGATTTATTCTTGAGAAGTAATTAGAAAACCAGATCCATGTGATGAGGTCTTTTCTGCATTTCAAAAAACCCCAAGTTACTAGGATTGAAATGGCGATGGGTGGGAAATAATATTTCTCTTGTATTATGAGATCATTTATGATCTTAACTTTTCATAACTTTGTTCATTCCTCCTACAGGACCTCTTAATCTGAGATGCATGGTTCTCATGTTACTGCACCAGGATGGAGGAGACAGGAAAAGCACCAAGAAAGAAAACCCAGTGAGAGGAGAGTTCAATCAGCACCACAGGGATTTGAGTTGAATCAGGTTATGATGCTAAGGGGAAATTTTTAGAAACTGTAAATTGTTATTTCTTTTAACTTGTATGAAAGTTTGTAAATTGTAAATCCTTTCATTTAAGAATTATTATTTTTAAAGAAGCTATAGGGGAACTAAAGAAGCTTGACAGATATTTACAATGAACAGACTCAAAATACAGAGGAATTACTTGAACAGGAACCTTTGCACACCTTTGCAAAAACAACAGATCTGTTCAGGTATTGCTTAATTTGAAAAGGGGAGCTATACAAATTATGTTAAAAAATGCTTAAAAGAGTAAAATGTGCATATATGATATTGGGAGACAGCAATTCTTTGGGAAGTCAGAGCAAATAAACAACAACTATCAAAAAAGAGAACACTTGAGAAAGGGCAATAGGAGCTCAGTAAAGCTAGAACAGGTTTTAAAAGAGGTATCACTTGCAAGGCTGAACCCAACTCTAACCTCAAAGGAAGAATCCTAACATAAAAAAATACTGAGAAAAGCAGGTCCAAGATAACTGAAGTCCTTCAATTGTACCAGAATCAGGAAACCTCTCAGAGCAAGCCTCAGTCACCAGAGCAGATAATTCACATATATGAATGTCTACATGCACATTAAGGTTTTGCTACACAATCAAGAATAACTGAAGAAGTTTCTCATGGTAGAGCTGTTCTTACAGTAATTCACTGGATAGTGCTGCCAATGGTTTATGGACAAATTACAGAACAAAAGGAACAAATAAAAATACGTGCACTATTTTTCAATAAACTGCAGCAGAGGTTCAGATACCTACTTCAATCCCAACCTGAATGTTAGAAAAGGAAATTGCTAAAAAAATCGAAGTTACAGGAGGAGACACTTGGGAGTTGATAACTACACACACATAAATTTATATACCCTACCATTACACAAACTAATAGGTTCTGCACTATAACTACCTACAGAACATCTAGAACTAAGATTGGTCCAGAGGTCAGGATACTAAAAAATACAATTTTAGAAAACATAAGAGTACACACAAAACTTCACTACTCATCTGTGTGTATTCACAGACTTGTTTCCTAAATCAGCTTATTTCCTAATTAAAAAAAAAAACACAAACATAAAATAACTGGAAGTGCAACAGAAACTGCGTCAAAGATGACGAGCAGTCTAGAACTGCTCACATACCAAGAACAATTAAGTGGATTAAGGCACTTCATACCACCAATGACAACTGAGGCTTATCTGATGGGTCCAACAGAAACATCAGAGGAATGGAGAAGGCTGAGGGGTGCCCTCAGCACAATCTACACCTTCCTCAAGGGGAGCAGTGGGACAGGAGGTGCTGAGCTCCTCCAGACACAGGACAGAACAAAACTGAATGAAGCTGATTTTGAAATTTCTGTCTGTCCTGGACTTTTCAACTCCTAATCAACTACTTTTGAGGGGTATCCATCTGCTTCCAAAGCCTCTGAAGAAACTGCACAGAGGGTCTGTTCTCCACCCTTTCCCCTCTACAACTATCTCACCTATAATAGGAAGAATCGTTGCACAACTGCTAATAATTAGAACAACTATTTTGCATAATTTATCTCAGCTCTGTTTTACCACATTAAGAGATACCTTATCATCATTTGATGGTGAGAAGGTAAAACTTCTCATGGCTCCTAGACCACTTCCACTGCTTGCTTCTTTGTCCAAGGATATCCTTTCAGAATGCCAAATTTCAGGTGCCACCAACTCCCCTTGTCTTTTCTACAAGACTGCTGATTAGTTTTATTTCCTTTATAAAACCTTTGTAACAAGTTACACATTATCAAAGTTGGTTTGTCAGCCCATTGTCAGCCTTGACTACCAGCTCACTTTCTAAAACATAAGAAAGGTATTTTTTTGTCCTTATTTCCTCTCCTCTCTACCATGGTGTCACCTCTGTCCCTGTAAGAAATCTCTTGAGTGTCCTCAATAAGAATCCCTTTTGAGTAAGAACCAATAAAAATTTCTTACAGTGCTGAGTCTATGTATCCAGGCTGATTTGTTGCATACACAAATAAGTACTGAAACTCCACAGATCTGTCTCCAAACTTTTTGAGTACTTTGATTGTGCAAATACTTCAAAACAGGGTTACAGGGTCTTATTTTCAGGAAAGGTGAAATATAAAGGTCCTTGCCAATAACTCCTCAGAGTATGACACTGCAGTAAACAAGTACTAGAGCATTATAGGGGAGTCTAGCATTTGAATTTCTTTTTGCTTTATTTTTGAGAAAAACTTTAAGTACCTATTAACTGCAATTTCTATCAAACACATACTAGTATTTAGTTATTGGCAGTAAACACGTTTAGCAATTTCTGTTGCCTAGCCAGGTGTTGTTATTGTCACTATCAAAAAGGCTTCAGCAACAAAATGCTCACCTATGCACTTGAGTCCATTGTGCCCTGCTCTCAAAGAAACATTTCATTGCCAGATTATTACTGCTCCAAGACAATTTGAAATATTTGTTTCATCTTTATAATCACTTTGGGTTTGATTTTCCTAAATTTATTAATCTAGCAGTGGTGGATCCAGTGAAGAGGTTAACCCTTCTGCATTAACAATCTAAATTACTTGTGTGTTTAAGTTCTGAATAATTTTACTCCTAAAGTTGGGTAATTATCTCGCAGGCTCTGCATTAAAAAAAGGCTTTCATATCTGGGTACCATGGACTAGACTAACTGAAGCAAATCCCAGTAACTCATTTAATAGCTTTTATTTCATGAAAAAATAAGAGGAATAATGTAATGTAACTCACATACCACATCATCCCTTGAAGATACTGCCATGAGAGCGGTTCTTGTTGGAATCTAACTCTCCTCTCATTACATTATTTCATTACTTACACTTGCAATTCAGTGTATGAGGAAAAATAAAATACAAAGTGAAGCACAATTTCTATAAAACTATGAACACACTAAAGAAGGGGAGAAAAAGCCTCTAACAAAGGTGTCAGAAGGTGTTAATGTGATTTATAAACACTGTGGAGTAATGATTGATGATGGTTAATGTCTAAAAATGTGCAAATGCAAAGTCTATCTTACTGTGTGCTCTTATAGTACTACTAAATTATTGAATTTTGTGATTAATATCTCATTATTTGAATCCTGAATTTGTGTAAGTGAAAACATTTTCAAGAAAAATCTAACACCAAAATCTAATGCCACTTAGAACTATGCCACACAATGTTAGACTCAAAACATTTGTGAATGCTCAGAAGGAATCCACAAGTACTGATCTAATCACTGATTCCCACTGAAATAGTATTTTACCAACTTACAAAACTCAGATACTTTCTCTTTGGCCTTTGTTGGCAATAATACTTGACATTTCTACTTTCTAGTGGTCCCACAGTGTTTCTAGGATTTATTTCCAGCAAACTAACTTACTGCCCTTGCCCATGGTGGCAGGCATAGCATCTCACTTACACTCATCTCCAGCTGCCCTCAGCAACAGCCACTTCCA
>WBNQ01003029.1:0-16958 GCA_013401375.1 Spizella passerina
AAAAAAAAAAAAGGAATGAAAAAGCAGTATTTAACATCATCTAGTTAACTCAGGTGAAAAAAAAGAGAGAAAGGTTCCTCAAACTATCTCCTAGTTAACCAGCATCACCAACTTTTTAGCCTGACAAAATAAGCGCTTATTTCTGACATAGAAAATGCAGTGTGAAATTACATCAAATCTAATTGTATATTTATGATCCATGAAAAAAAATACATGAGAGGATGAGGTATAATTCAAGAGAACCACAAACAACTTGGATTTCATTGTCAGGCCATGCATTTAAATACAAAGAGCTGCTTCACACAAAACACCATCTTGTGTTGTTAACTACAAATCCATGAATGAGAAAGAAGATGGTTTGTTTGGGTCAAAGCCCATTGAAACAGTGCTACCAGCCTGCTACCCAAAGGGGGCCTGGGGCCATTGTGAATGGTAGCCTGTGCCTTTCAAACCAATTTTTTCCCCAATGGCTTAATTTCACTCCTGAAAGCCAGAGAAGTATTAAAACTGAAAGAGAGCTATGCCCAGCTGTCAGTGCCTGTCCTTCCTCCATCCATTAACACTCCCTAATCTGAAAAATTCACCAGCCCTATAGGTTCCCACACCACACACCAGTTATGCTGATTAGAAAATTCACGCTTCAGTATTAGTGCTGATTAAAAAGGTTTCCCTGTGCTGTATGCAGATGTTGAATATTCATCAACAGTGTCTGGTTTAAGAAATGATAAATAGCATAGGAAATAATTTTATAACTACATCAAAAAATTATTTTTAGTGTTCAGCAACGTCCCCCTACAGCCCAGTTTATAAACAAATTATCTGAATTATTAATTTATCATGCAGGGACTGAAAAAAGGAAAAAAAATCCCAGTGGGTTATTACAGTCCTTCACAGGAAATGAATATCTCCTGGCACTAATGACATCATCAATAACAAGAAGTTTATTTCCAAAGAACTCAACTCAAAATTTAATTAACTGTATATGATATTTTCAAATTAAATATGAGTTGAGAGGTTCAGTACTTAGACTAATGTAACAGTTCTAGAGCAAATTTATTTTTAGTAGATTAACAACAACAACAAAAGCCATAATAAAAGCCCTTTTGAACTCCAAAATAAATATACAATTTAATGGAAATTTTCATTTTGTCTGTTGACAATATGGAAATTATTTGCTTCTGTTTCAAACTCCCATTTGTTTAAAGGACTCAACAAGAACACTTGTAGATAGGAAACATAGCACAGGCCAGTGATGCTGGAATTGTGAAAAGGAAATCTTACCAATTTTCCTATACTTTTGGTAGTTTTTATCTTTCTGGATGGCAAAAGCATAAAAAACAAACAGAGAGTAATCTACACCTCATGACTCCCATTTTGAAGATATCTTTGAATTAACAAATCAGACATCCCAGACACATAACAGAGAACGGAACTACTTGAATCTCTACTCAAATTTCCTGTTTGTTCCAAATGACACTTGGCCAACACAATAAAATGAAAACCTAATCCAAAAAGTTGCCTTACAAAAGGAGAAATAATGACGTTCATATTTATGGCAACATAGAAAATGTAACTCATGTTGTGCTGAGAAAAAAACAAACAAAAAACCCCCAAACCAACTATCCAACCAAAACATATAAAAAATGTGCACGAAAAACCCTAAAGGAATGACAAGATTGTGGGGATTCCTCAAATTCAGAGAAAAAAAAGAAGGATTAGTTTCTAGGAACCTGTCTGGTTTAACTATTTTGATATTCACATATATGCACTATTCAAACAGAATCAGTGTCAAGGTCTTTTTCATTATTTCTTTTGGTAGAATTACATTTCTAAAGACNTGCTTTTCCTTTCAGCTGCCTTTGACTCAATCTTCTTCCAAGGGAGACTTTATTGACAGAAGAAGCAGGACACTGATGTTTTAGAGACTGAGGAGCAAATTGCTTCTCCACAGACCCTTCTGCAGTTTCCCCTGAAGAATATATACCTTAAATCACAAAACTGACCAAAGCATCTTGCTTTTCCATGTCCTTATGGCCAGTTTTCTGGTCATGACTTCTATGAAATGGGAAACTATGGACGTAAAATCAATTTTCAAGCATTTTCTTAATAGAGGTGGTGATAAAAACAAGAAGCCAGGAAGCAGTGGTAGAAAAATAGCCAATTTCCTTTTATGGCTTGTTGTGAGACCTTGGAAATGGAGTCAGCAACAGCAACTGAAATTTGACATTCAAGAGATCGCAGAGAGGGAAGATGGGAGGGCATGCAATTTTGGAGGAAGCTAAAATCTTTCCTAGAACTTAGTAAGCTATTTTTTCTTTTTAGAAAACCATCATAACACAGTAACTTTTTATGGACTGTTGAGTGTAAGAGAGGTTTTATGAGGCTGTTACAAGAAGTCACCACAATTATGTACCGATGTGTAAAAAGGGCAATTATATATAATCGTAAGCACAGACCAAATAGCTGATGGAAAGCCAGATGATAATTGCTAAATTATATAAATGCAAAGTTATTGTTATTGTTATTGGTGGTGGTGATGATGATTGGTTCCTTTACTTTGGCACATTCCAGGAGTCACTTTGCTAGGCACACAGTACAAAGTATAAAAAATGTTTTCTGTGCTAAGAATCAAGTGCTTTAGGTCCCACTCTGTATTTTTCACTTTTCCAAGTCAAGAACTTATATTAAAAAAAATCTGGGTAGCATCAGAAACTCATTAAAATCAGCTAACTGCAGAAGCATTTCTACATTTTCATTGTATATTATCTATTCCCATAGCCCTGTTTATTTCATTATCCTAGTTGCTTTAGCCATTGTAAACAGAAACTGCCATCAGCCTGAGATGCTGCTGTTCATTTCTGCTGCACATATAAGTGTGGGAACCTGTATTTCACATTCTTACAATGCTAGCAAGAAAGAACAGATTGCCCAGAGGCACTGTGGAGTCTCTCTCACTGGAGATATCCAAGAACCATCTGAACACAATCCTGTGCCCTGTGCTCTGGGATGGCCCTGTTTGAGGAGGGAGCTTGGACCAGATAATCCACTGGGGTCCCTTCCAACCAGATCCATTATGTTAGTTCTGCGATTCTGTGGAAGGATGTTCCACTTTTCCAAAAGTATTATGACATGTTCCCAAGTGCCGTGGAAAAACACCACCAAGTCTTCAGGAGTGACACGAGTTCTAGGATGTTTGGATATGCTAAATGCTGGATCCTTTCAGAAGTTTTATTAATTCCTCTTGAACATTGTAGAGCTAGAAGTTTAGAAATGCATAAAGCGCACAGTAACTAGATACAGGGTAAAGCATTACCTACACTCACTGATATTCTGTGAACAATTTGTTATTTGGCAATGCTTGCAATGAAGACACAACACTGGGAAGAAACATTTGGATGCACACTGGAATCCAAGCAGGCAGAATCTGATTTGCTGGTGCTGTAAGCAATCTGAATTGGACCTTATTCTTCCCAGGTATTTAAACAGGGGCCATCAGAAGTGGGCTGATTTCAGGAGACACCCTAAATATGCTACTGTAATGAAACCAGTAAAATTAATGTGCACTTACTTGTGGCTTTTCCAAGCATGAGCACTACAGCTATGTCCAATTCTTACCATCTGCTTTGCTGGAAATTAAACTAAGACTGTACAGAACACTTTTAAATCCCTTAGAACATATTTAGGCAACAAAATCCATAATAAAAAACTGATTTCAAGGGCAGAAATGGAAATATTTTCAGAAGTTTGCTGAGGTTATATTTTTTCACAGAAAATATCTTGTACTCTATACCATGTATATTGGCATAATAAGATCTTTTGCAATATGGATATTTCAAATACACATGGTTTACTAAAAATGTAAATTATCGTAAATATACTTCACATAAAATAGATACTCTATGGTGTGTAAGATGTTGGCACTGCGCTAAAGCATGCTGCAAATAAAGTGACTGTGATATTTAGGATATATATAGGTTCATATCAAGTTTCTGTAAAAATAACATAAACTCTCTCATTCAAAATGTCTTTAAGGAAAAAGCAGAATATTAATTTTCATGGTACTTCATTCCAGTATTTTCACAAGTATTATATGCCTATGTCTACATAAAAACACTCTTACATACTAGGACCAATATAGTTAAAAACCTTCCATGAATTGAACAGAAATCTTTCCATCCCCGAAGTGCCAAATAACAAGCCAGCTCAAATGAATGGTAAAAAGCATAATTATGAGTTTATTCTAATACCTGCAATGAATTTATCTTTGAAAGCTTTTCATTGTTTGTATGCTATATTCCACTTATAAATAAAATTTTATAGGGTGCTGTATACCTCAAAAAGGGTATTAAAACTTCAAAGAAATGTATATGTTTATTATGTTACTATGGACACAATACTGCAGAAGTGTGTGGGGCCAAACCCCCCGTATTTATAGAGAGTGAAATTATTAATTATTGTTTTNTGCTGCTGTTCATTTCTGCTGCACATATAAGTGTGGGAACCTGTATTTCACATTCTTACAATGCTAGCAAGAAAGAACAGATTGCCCAGAGGCACTGTGGAGTCTCTCTCACTGGAGANTCTTTGCTCACAGCATTAGTTTAATTGTGCTTTTACATTTTCCAGTAAATTTTCACAGAGACCTATAGTCTGACAAACCAAGTTAAAGACAGTCTTCAGCACTAGGCCTTTTACATAAGCTTAACTATTACCAATATATTAAAATATGCCGTAAAATATTTACCTATCATGTATNAATCCACTGGGGTCCCTTCCAACCAGATCCATTATGTTAGTTCTGCGATTCTGTGGAAGGATGTTCCACTTTTCCAAAAGTATTATGACATGTTCCCAAGTGCCGTGGAAAAACACCACCAAGTCTTCAGGAGTGACACGAGTTCTAGGATGTTTGGATATGCTAAATGCTGGATCCTTTCAGAAGTTTTATTAATTCCTCTTGAACATTGTAGAGCTAGAAGTTTAGAAATGCATAAAGCGTACAGTAACTAGATACAGGGTAAAGCATTACCTACACTCACTGATATTCTGTGAACAATTTGTTATTTGGCAATGCTTGCAATGAAGACACAACACTGGGAAGAAACATTTGGATGCACACTGGAATCCAAGCAGGCAGAATCTGATTTGCTGGTGCTGTAAGCAATCTGAGTTGGACCTTATTCTTCCCAGGTATTTAAACAGGGGCCATCAGAAGTGGGCTGATTTCAGGAGACACCCTAAATATGCTACTGTAATGAAACCAGTAAAATTAATGTGCACTTACTTGTGGCTTTTCCAAGCATGAGCACTACAGCTATGTCCAATTCTTACCATCTGCTTTGCTGGAAATTAAACTAAGACTGTACAGAACACTTTTAAATCCCTTAGAACATATTTAGGCAACAAAATCCATAATAAAAAACTGATTTCAAGGGCAGAAATGGAAATATTTTCAGAAGTTTGCTGAGGTTATATTTTTTCACAGAAAATATCTTGTACTCTATACCATGTATATTGGCATAATAAGATCTTTTGCAATATGGATATTTCAAATACACATGGTTTACTAAAAATGTAAATTATCGTAAATATACTTCGCATAAAATAGATACTCTATGGTGTGTAAGATGTTGGCACTGCGCTAAAGCATGCTGCAAATAAAGTGACTGTGATATTTAGGATATATATAGGTTCATATCAAGTTTCTGTAAAAATAACATAAACTCTCTCATTCAAAATGTCTTTAAGGAAAAAGCAGAATATTAATTTTCATGGTACTTCATTCCAGTATTTTCACAAGTATTATATGCCTATGTCTACATAAAAACACTCTTACATACTAGGACCAATATAGTTAAAAACCTTCCATGAATTGAACAGAAATCTTTCCATCCCCGAAGTGCCAAATAACAAGCCAGCTCAAATGAATGGTAAAAAGCATAATTATGAGTTTATTCTAATACCTGCAATGAATTTATCTTTGAAAGCTTTTCATTGTTTGTATGCTATATTCCACTTATAAATAAAATTTTATAGGGTGCTGTATACCTCAAAAAGGGTATTAAAACTTCAAAGAAATGTATATGTTTATTATGTTACTATGGACACAATACTGCAGAAGTGTGTGGGGCCAAACCCCCCGTATTTATAGAGAGTGAAATTATTAATTATTGTTTTCTTTGCTCACAGCATTAGTTTAATTGTGCTTTTACATTTTCCAGTAAATTTTCACAGAGACCTATAGTCTGACAAACCAAGTTAAAGACAGTCTTCAGCACTAGGCCTTTTACATAAGCTTAACTATTACCAACATATTAAAATATGCCCTAAAATTTTTACCTATCATGTATAACATATTTTGAAGGAACATCATCAGCATTAAAATAAGCAATGACAGTCTCACCTGTGACTCTGAAATATCAAACTGGGAAAAAATGGCAAGAAATCCTGTTCAAGGAGAGATCTGTGGTCTTCTCCTGATCCTGCATTTCAAGCCACTCAGGTGCATTCCTAGGCTTGTGAAGACTATTTCTGCAACCCAGGCATACCAGGTTTTGCCTTTATAGTCCAGATAAAGGGCTATGGCTATCTCTAATACAGTATTACACCTAATTCCTTTTTCTTAAAAAATAATTTCCTTATATCCAGCCCAGCACATTCATCAGCACAGATCAGATCACCCTCCCTTTTTACAGCATCACTTGGATTGGTAGGGATGCCAGGAGGTCTTTTGTCTCTCTGCTCAGAGCAGGGATAATACAGAATTAAGACCTATTTAATAGGTCAAGAGTGTGTCCACTCTTGAAAGTCTCCAAGAATATAGCTACTGTAACTGCAGTGATACTGCACCAGTGCTTAATTATGCTCATAACATCAGAAACTTCCATGCTTCGATTTATTGCACACTGTTTCTTATTCTCCCAGTGTGCACTTCAGTAAACAGCCTGCCTCTGTACTCTTTGTAGTCCCTTAAGTCCCCTGGAACAACGTCTCTTGAACAATCTGAAGAAGCTCAGCTCCCTCAGCCTTCCCTCACAGGATTTCAGCCTCCTTGATGGCTCTTTGCTAAACTTGCTCCAGCTGATCCAAATCTCTTTCCTGGGGCCCACAGCTGGACATAGTGTTCCAGAAACTCTCAAATGAGCAACACACTGAAGTGATTAAGCACTTCCCTCAGTCTAGTGGCTACAATCCTATTTTTACAGCCAAGCACACTGTTGGCCTTCATCACAGCCAGGTGGAACTGATATCTAGTTTACTGTTCAGCAGGACCCTCGGGGGCTTTCCAGCTGAGCGGCCTGGCACCCAGGCAGTCAGTCAGTGCCCAGCCTGCATTGGTGCAGGGGTCTGCCTCTCACAAGTGCACAACTTTGCATTTGTCCATGTTCAATACTGTGAGGTTCCCCTTGGCACGTTTGTGTAGCTTGGCAGGTCCATCTGGACAGTGTCTCTGCCTTCATGAGCAGCCATGATGCTCCCAGAAACTGAGGGTGCCTCTGTCTTCTCCTCTAAGTCACTGGTAAAATATTAAACACAATCAGTCTAAGGACAGACCACTTGGAAGTTTCACTTGTGACTAGTCACGCAAGGCAGAGCATGGATGGTGGACCTCTGCCCTCTGACCAGTGATCCAGCTGACTTTTGCCTCCCCTAATAATCTACCCATCAAGACTAATGTCCAGTTGTGACAAAAAGGGGAGAGACCATATAAAAATTCTGAATTCAACATTGATGACATAAATCCACCTCGAAAATCTGATTAATTTCTACAACAGAAATATTTGGATATCATGTTTTCAACCCCATTTCTGTATTCCTTCCTTCTTTGTGACAGCTGCCCTACATGATAAAGAGCTCCCATTTTGAGCCACATACCATCAACCATAGATCTTGTGCAGTCTAAAACTTTGGTTAAACTACATCACCTCCCACTTTCTGATATCACCAGGGAGAAATCATAAAACACACCTGAAAATTCATCTGAATATTCAGAGATTAATTTTACTTGGCTACTCTTTCAGCCCTCTGGTGACTACTTTTCCAAATATGTGGATGACTGATTTGCAGAATTGCTATCAGGAAACCAAGTCTGTGCTTGCACTTAGCATGTGGATAGCATGGACGATATGTTTCATTAGGGACAGAATGCAGCTTCAAGTACAGAGGACACAGAGAATTTTGCAAAAGCAGTGGCAGACTCCTAGAAGACAAACTAAGTTGTTAATTCAAGATCCATGTTTCCCAGACTGAAGCATTTGCTCATCTGCCTACAATTCCCCCGAACATTTAATCACATTCATTCTCAAAAACCTACGTACATATTTAATTGCTTGATGGATCAGGGCCTTGACTGAACAGGGCAAAGCTGCAATGCAGTGGAATGACTGGGACACCTGAGGCTGTAGGACTCATCTCATCCAACATTAGACATCTAACATTTATAACAAAAGCATATGTCTCAGCTAGTTACTATCGCCCCTGTTCATAATTAATGGAGAGAAATAGACACTTCTAGGGTGCAATTCATCAGTCTTATTTTAAACATCTGCTTTAGGAAGAGATGAATTGCATCCATCAGGTGCATATTTTTCCCTGCTGGTTAGAAGGGGGACCAAGGTAGCTACCTCACAGGCAGCACCTTTATTTTAATCCTGACCAAAATAAAGCCTCTGAATGGATTCAGAGGGCTATAGAAAACACTCCCAACAACTTTTAGTTTGCCTCTGAGTCTTATTCTGGTTCTTGATTCCTAACTCTGGCTCCTTCCTGCTGCAATCTGGTCTATAGTTCTTAGTACATTTTCCATCTTACTTGCCCAAGTATTTGTCCCCACCTAGCCTGCACTGCCTGTTCCTGTTTCTGTCCTCCTCCCCTCAGACTTACAATCCCTTTAACCCTGCCTTTGTCTGAACCTGTTAGGCAGAACCTTCTGCCTTGCCTCTTAGGCTTTGAATATACAGATCCCTTGTCTTCCGGGCTTTCTTCTCAACTTCCATGTAAGGTATTTTCTAAGTAGACCCTGGCATTAAGATTCCTTCCCATTCCTGACATTGATCTTTCTTAATTACAGGCTCCAGCTTGCATGTCCATCTCATTTCCAGCCCAGTTTAAAAGCCCTATCTAGCCATGTTCTATTTAGAGTAATTAAGATGTCAGCCATAGGAGTAGGGGTAGTTTTTGCCACATAACTTTATCTGTGCTATAAATTGCAATATGATTCTGTGAATATGACTATTGAAATACAGAAGTTATGCAGACCATGAATGGAGCAATGCACTTACTAAGCATTGAGTACAGGGACAAACCTCAGTATCTGGATATCCATCTACAAAAAATACTTAGCTACTGCTGTTCAGATATTGACCTTCTCCTGAAAACCTTCAGTCATTTTTCTAAAAGTGGTTTCATGATTTTCTTCTTGTGTCCTCCATAACCATTCAGTCTTTACCCACCCAAAGACTCTCTCTGAGTCTTTTTTTACCTACTATTCTCTACCACTTAGTAGCAGTAACAGAAATTGTTTGACTCATGTTCCCTGAGTCCAGCAAACACTTAACCCCAGACAAAGCCCTCTTTAGGAAGTTCTCATGTGCATTATTCTATCAATTTGGACTGGCAGCTGGACCATCAGCTTTTTCCAATAGCAACCAACTTCTGATGAAAAGCAAATTAAATGCTGGTATTTGCAGATGGACTTTAGATTAATTTTAGTGGCATCTCCTTACAGTTAGTAACCAGGTAACTGGAACCCTCCATAATCTCAATACAGCAGCCATTTACTACACTTCCCAACTGTTTTGCTATGGTACCCAATGAAAAAATCCTAATATTTATTAGCATTTACAGTAAGCAGAGATTATGCTAATTCAAAATAAATCATTTTGTCTATTAGTATGGTATTTTTAATGAAAACCCAATAGATTGTTAAATGCAATTGCAATTAAATAAAGGAGCAGGGGGTAGAGCGAAACACACCTTTTTCATCCTTGCAAGTGATATTACTGCCACAGTAATGCATTCATCAGTGACCCTCTCTCTACCCTCAAAATTACACATGTATGTGCTTTTCTTTGTCGGATCAGTAAACATCTAAACAAGACTCATAAAAAATCCCAAAACATTAAGCTGCTGCAAATAGAAAATTAACTTTTAGAAACACATCAACTGCACCAGTCCCCATTCCCCTTCAAAAAATGAACAAAAAGACGGAGAAAAACTGCAAGCAAGTTTATCCTTTCTAATATACCTTTGTCATTAGCCTCCAAAGAGCCCCTGCTATTGCCCTTTTCAAACACTTGAGTATGTTAATGTCCATAATGGTGACCTAATCAGTTTAGGCGTATCCTACAAACAGTTTCACAGAAGCAATTGAGAGAATGTCATTGAGGACTTGCAAATGTAGTGTGCTTCAGCATGTCTGCAGAGCAGCCCAGAGTGTGACGGATGGCAGCGATGCTCTTCTTGAAACCTACTGATCTCTTATATAAAAACACATTCTAATACAGGACTACATTTGGTAGTTAAATGGATAAAGCACGGGAGCACTGTTAGATTCAAGTTCTGTTAGAAGCTGGGAGATATTCTTCACATAAAACCCCCAATTTTTAACTTGGGGTCAGAAGTTACAACCACAAAATATAACTTAATACAGCCTGCTGGTAAGGCATAAATCTGTGTAAAAAATTGGTGCTTGAGTACTTTCCCTACAGATGAGAGAAATTGGATGTGGGAGAGTGATAAAATTCATCCTAAACTGAAAATGGCTAATTTTTAAAGAATAGAACATAGAAAAATAGCTTACAACACCTTTTTGTTATTTCTTTTTCTTAATTAAAAGAAATTATAGTTACTTAAGTAGAATCTGTGGAAGTGGTCTAGGATAATACCCTGACTTTATGCAAAAATGGCTGCAGAATCTGGTATTGATGAGGAGTAAAGCTATGTGCCAAGCACTTTCACTTGTTTTGCCAGCAGTGCCTAGCAAAATTACTAAAGGTCAAAGTTTTTACTAGGAGGCATATTACAGTCTTTTATCTTGTGCACATAGTTAAGAAACACCAGCACTGCACAAACAAAACATCTTGATAAAAATTCTCCAGCTTTCGGCACCCCACTAGGTCCTTCAAAACATGTTTTAATGTGAGGAGGCAAAATAAAATCCAGAAAGAGATGCTCTTCTTTCCTCATTGATTCAGAAAATATTTCCTTTTAATTCAAGTTCCTCTCACTCTGTGTAGAGATTATTTTTTGAATACAATGTCTTTTATTCATTTGGAGGAATTAAAAGCCACATCAGACAATAATGTATTTATAATTGATAACAATAACAATGAAATGTGTATATTTGATAACAATAACAATGAATTTTAGAGTCTACTAAAATGGGAAAATACCTTTCTAGGAGAACTATTATGTAATATACCTAAGGCTTGAAATTCTTTCTTTTTCTTCTCTAAGGTTTATTTGTGGCTCTGCACTTTTTAATGAAGGAGACATTTGGATTGAATGAAACCATGGACAAAATACCAAGTGGAATCACTGTGAAGGTGAAATCAGCCTGTGCCTCCACCAGGCTTCATGCATTGCTTTTGTGGCCCAAACATGGAGTTTAAGTTTATATAATCTGAAACTGTTGTGCAGTGTGCTGCAGCCCACGCCCCTCCACGCTGTGGAAAGCAGCACCAAGGCACATAGGAGCATTTGGAGGACACAAAAGCCAGCTGCAGCAGAGGTGGAGGACTATGGAAAATGGAGAGGGCCCATCCTGGTGCCTTCTCACTGACACTGCCCAGGGCTGTGGCCAAGCCTCATCCAGGCAGCTCCAGTGAGCATAGCCTAAAAACCCATGGGTCAAACATGGTCCAAGACCACCCATGCAGAGCCTGCACTCTCTCCCTTGTCCTGTTTTGTTTACATGCACAAACACAGTCTAAGAGAATGACTGCCTAATTTTTTAAGGTACCTTCATTTTTCATTTGTAGTCATGTGACCATTTTATTTTTCTGTGCTAAATTAACAATGAAATTGTCCTCTAGAGCTTCTTTCAGACAAATAAAAATGTGTCAAGGTCTATTTTGCCCATGATGCTACCTATCTTCAAAAGGACTTGTTCAATTATCTTTAAGATACCTACATTAAACCACCCTGGGTGGAATCCCAGTCCATGAACTGCTTTTCTCCTCCTTGCATAAAGACTTTCAAAGAAGTTCAGCATTTTCTGAATGGTATACTCCTTGGCCCCTTGGCCTTCAGGGCTGTGTATGGATTAGTAGTGCAGCTGTGCAGTAGGTCTGCAAAACAAAACAGCTGCTGTAGAAGGCCTCACATCCACACTGCAAATATTTCAATTAGAGAAGTTAATTTAGACCAGTCCTTGTGTAGCTCAAGGGTTCAGCATGTGTCTGCAGTAATTGTACTTTCAGTCTGATTTTGGAGAACATAATTGAGTTTAGTTCCATCCTAGAGGAGTCCAGTTTATATTTTCCAAAATGACTATATGATGTCAACAATCATTTTTTGAAACCAATAAACATTCACACTTCAGGATATAGATAAAGAATTTCAGTTAAATTATTTCATTTTGCAGGTGAGTAAAACTAGCAAAAGTGCCAGTAGAGTGGTTTTTTTATGGCTTGTTTTTGTTTTGTTTTTTTTTTTTTTTTGTCAGGGACTACATTATTTTGCTAACTTTTAATTTAGGTCTTTATGATGGAGTTGAGTAGGAAAAGGTAGGTAGGTCTTACTATTGATAGAAAACCAAGGTAGTACTTTCCGCCACATAACACTTTAGGTCTTCTCTGTATATCACCTTTGCTCAGTAAAAATATGTCACTCATGCTGCCTAGAGCCAAATTTCCACATCCAAAATAAAAGAAGCGACTGTAGCCAGTCTGCCTGTAAGGGGACTCCAGGCTGAGAAGCAGTCCAGTGGAAAGGAGGTCCAAAAACTCAAATATCTTCAAGGGTCCAAGACCTTTCAGATGTACCATCTGGTTCCTTTAATGGCAAAGTAATTTAGGTAATTTTTAAAATTCAGAAATGCAAGCAAAATTCACCTTTACTTGAAAATTCAAAACTCATTTAAACACAAGCTTGGGACTTCTTTCAATTCTTGAAAGGCATTTTTCTTTTGTAAATGAGCGTCTGAGCTGTTTTCAAATAAGCTAAATGACCACAGCTCCTAGGCTTTGTATAAAAATACAAACAAATACCCTGAAAATTGTAGTCCCACCCAATGATAGCTTTCTGCCCACATGCTCTTGTCTCTCACACTCTGGAACAGCACCTTACACTGTGAAACATTTTCTGCAGTCTCCACTGCTGGGAAACAGTTGGATGCTTCAGTTCTCTCAGCTCTCCAGTTGCTTTTATTCTTTCAGCTACATGCTCTTATAATGAATTATCTGATTTCAAAGACCAGAAAATGTCTCCTTTTGTAATAAAGCTGTTCAAGCTATTTAAAATGTGTTTTCCAGATTATCAAGAATTTTGTCACGTTAGAATCTCACTTTAACACAGATAAGCCATAGCTTCATCAAGTTTTATCTTGCCCAAACTGAGCCAAGGGCAGGCTGACTCACCAGCTAGTAATAGAAAGCACAGCTTTTCATCTCAATGTCACCAGCTGAAATTCAGCAAAGGTCATCATTGATAACCAACTGAGTTTTTGATGGCCTTATGAAATTAGCTGATGATCTAGGTATAGTGACTAGAGGACAGGTGTTCTTATTATGAAAACCATTATACCAATTGATAACCTCTCTTACTAGATTCAACTGAGAAATGATGAGCTAAATGAGGCACAGGTGCTCAACCACTTCCTCACATCAACAACTGGCACCAGAAAAAGAAGTTTAAGAGCATATTGCCAGGGATTAAGTGTGTCCCACCTATTGTGAAACTGAAAGATTTCAGGCACTTAAGCTATTAGTCTATCACCTTTCTTTAATACAATGATATTTCAACTTTTGTTTTAGGAGAAAAAAAAAATAAAAGAAACTGACTCAATATAAAACTCAAATCAGCCCAAATCACAAGGGCTAATTAAAACATTCCACAGTAAGACCAGCAATAATGGCTGCAATAATATATAGTTGAACAGTATAATTTTTTTAAGTCTCTACTAGTATCAAATTCTTGCTATTCTGATGCATTTTCCATATAAGTCCTTTTCTCTGGAAACCAAGACATCTGTGTCATATGAGAAGAGACACACTGTAGAGTTGCTTGCTGCAGCTAGATTTTAAATTCTATATAAAAGAAGATATCTTCATTAAAAGAAATGATAGGAAAACTTTGTCTCCCCTTTTTAGAGGAAAATTTCTTCTGTTGATGTCAAACGTAATTTTAAAATTGTTATTTCTACTTGCCATGTACTCAGCATTGGAAGTTATTTTTCAAGTTAATTTTACAAATTCAGTTAATTATCAGTCATTTTAGACTAATAGAAAAGAAATTCTAAAGAGAGATACTGCCAAGGTTGGCTCTGGATGCCAGAAACTCATTGCTTCTTCCTGAAACAAGCAGAATACATAATAATTTAGCAATTTTTCCTGCGCTGTACTTAAACCAGATTTCCCTGGGGCTTACAGAACTTGTGCATTTAGTGGAGACTTTTAGTTCATTCATCAAACACATGATATAAACCATTCTGCTATGCACCTTCAAATCAAAAGATGAAAAAGAAAGAAGAAAGAAAGGTGCTCACAAAGGTAAGAGTGCTTACTGAAGGACATGCTTCTTAGTGCTTGGCTGTACAAAAACACGTTCACACAAACAACTGTCGCAGCAATTATTTATGATTAAAAAACATGGGAATGTTGTGGTGACTTTGCATTAGAAGTCTAGTATATGTCAATTGTTTTATTCATGACAAACAGATCATTTAGTTGGAAAAATCCCATCTGCCTAGATATATCTCTTATTATTTATGAGAACCATGTTTAGGAATGCAGGCAGCACATGTGCATAATTAATCCTGAAGAGAATTAGACATTGTTTGATTCACAGCTGAATGCAATTAGCATTAGGAAGTTTACATATGTTGGCAATAACACAGATTAGCAACTAAAGTGCTTGTTAAAAAATTTAACCTGAGGCTGCTGGAGCAGACCTCTTTTAATGATGCTTTAAATGTTGTTGATGAAGTAATAATCAATTTTGTTTTATAAATAGTAAATCAAGAATTTGGGTCTAATTAGCTGTGCTACAGATCACTTCACTTACATATCCAATGTACATGTGATGTGAACTTTCTCTGAGTCTGGTGTGCAAACAGTTGTTAAGGGAAAGATGTGATCCCTTCTGTACAAAAAAGAAACAAAAAAAAAAGTCACAGATGGGAAAGAATGAGATGTCTGTGATGGGAATGGCTCTATGCTTCTGGCACTCACGAAGGAAGGAGCTTTTCCTTTGTTATTTCAGAGCTTTTTAACTGAAAGGTGAAGAAACAATGCCTTGTCTGCCTTTTTAAAATATAATAATTAGATTATAATTCATAGTCTGTGAAATGAAGCTCTCTAATGGAGAGGGAGGAGAAAGTGAATAAGTGATAAAAGTGAGGAGGCAAAGTAAAATTGAGCTGTAATTGTTTTCACTTCAACTTTAAGAAGTTCAACATTAATTAAAATGTTTCTGCACCACTCACCACCAGATTGGCACAAAAGAGGGCTGGCTGCTATGTGCAGCTGCTGACTGGCAGGGATGTCAGCAAGGCAAAGCCAGGAAGATTGCAGTTACACATACACACACTCCCCTGACACACCGACACAGATATTCCAAAGACAACGTTGCAATTAGAGCAAGCAGTTCGGGTTTTATTCAAGGAGTAGGTCAGACTACCTCCCAGGTAGGAAATTCATGTTTCCTAAAACACCCAAAAGAGTTTGAAAATCATTTCAAGATATTTTTTTCATTTTTCAGCCCAGAGTTTGCTTTGATTTTCTCATTTTCAATTACGTTTATTTATATAGGAAATGTTCAAAAAGGTAAACTTCAGGTGACCACCTTCCATGACCTAAGACCCAGCTGGATCCATGAAGATTTTCCTTCTCCTTCAGCTTTATTATCTTGTTACCCTCTAAACATTCCTTCATGCAAACAGGTGCTGTTGGGGGGTGTGTTGTGCAGTCCCTGTAATCAGCCTTTATGCATTTAAAGAGCAGGAGAGCTACTACTCACTGTCAGTGAGGTACTGATCTGCCAGGAGAAACTGCTGCTTCAGGTACCCTCCTTCAATGTGAGTCCCCACGCCAAGTAAAAGGATAAATGTAGCCTAAAGCCTCCCCTCCCTGGCAGCCTGGAAAGCTGAAGTCAAGATGGGATGGGTAGCCAGGAAAATTTTTAAGTAGCTGAAGGAAGGGGGAGCAAGTAGAGAGCCAAAACTGATGGGACTTTGCTGTCCACAGAGCCAAAAGAAACTCATTTTGTGTGTGACAACACAAATTGGGCACTTCCTTACTCACTCATCTACACCACTGCCAAGACTAAATAATCTTGAAATTGAGTCAGGGCTAAAGTGGAAAAGGCGTTTGGGCTCCTAAAAATGAGAAGCAGGCATTCAAGGATGAATAAGAGCTTTCGTCAGAGGAAGAGCGTGGAGCGCCGAGCAGCTTCGATTGGCCATGCATTCTTCAGGGAGCCATGGAAAAGAGCAGCTGGCTCAGAAGATTTCCCTGGTGAATGGCAAGCTCTACCCACAGGTCCAGAGGGAGGAATTGAAGGATTGAAGAATTGAGCCTGAGGAAAGCCTGCACATATGCAAAGGCTGAGTGGCTTCTTTTTAAATGATTATGAGTGTAGCAAATTTGTAAGTGCTGCTGAATTCCATTATTTAATATCCATTGTATCAGTTCTGTAAGCTGTGTAGGGAGCTCATGATGCTCCTCTTAGTCATTTTGACTGATCAGACTATATCACCTCAGGTTTTGTATAGAAAAAAGTTTTCTGTATCCAAGCTT
>WBNQ01003030.1:0-13633 GCA_013401375.1 Spizella passerina
AAAAAGTCAATAAGTGGATCAAATAACAGAAATGAAAATAAAAGAGCAATAATTAGGACAGGGACTTGTAAGAGAGGTCAGAGACCTAAAGAGAGTAACAGTTTTCAAAGCATGCAAGACAAAAGTTATGTAGCAGTGCTTCTATGAGTGACCCCATGACACAGGGGTATCTCCAAGACAGTGTTGTAAACTCTGGTAGAACGAGGATGCTTTGGCTCCTTCTGTCCTGTATGATGCAAAGCCTTTTGGGAAGTGATAAGCAAGAGCAGTGGAAACTGAAAGTTTTCAAAGCAGGAGCAGTAGAGAGTGCACTTCCATGCAAAAGCAAGTTTTCCAGCAATATTTTTTAATCTAAACAAAGCTGCATAGTCTTCTGGATCATTTTTAGAAAATTGGTATGAGAATTTCAAAAGGAAGAAGGGGCACTGATAATCCTCTGCATAGCCTGAAAGCCAGTGTGAAAGTGCCTTAAATTAGAGCAAACCAGTGCAAATGCAAATTCTACATTGGTAGACCACAAACTGCACCTCTAGCTCTTCTGCCTCTCTTGGGAAGCTGGACTGTGGTTTAGGTGTTCTATGCTCACTTGGCTCAGACCAGGTTTTTGCCTTGTAGTTTGGCTATTGGGCTGTCATTCATTCAAGTATTTCACTGATTTTGTCTCTTATCATAGAATGTTCAGAGGGCAGGCAGATTTTGCAGCACTCTGGATTTAAGGATGCATTGCCTCCCTTGCACTGCAGTGAAGACAGACTGTAAAACCAGTGGGGTTTGGTACCTGAGATTGGGCTCAGGGAGTGCCTTAGTCAAATCTTGTTTTGCATTTGTGAGCCAGGTCATCTGCTTTGGAAGGTGACCAGGCTGATGCAGGCAGGCACTGCAACGAGGGGCAGAGTCCTGAGGCCAGAAAGCAGAGAAGAGAAAATGCAGGGAGTGAGGTGGGAGGCTGCACATGGCTTTGTGCTGGGCACACAGCATTCATAGCTCACCCACTCAGTAAGTGCTTAAGACAATTGACTAATTTGACATGGAAGCACTCAGAAAACAAAAATCTTCTCCAATTAGTACATGCTCTCTATTATTTCTGACTTGTGTTCTGACCCAGTCCCTTCCATATTCCTAATTGCCCATGCTGCACTAAGTGATATCACCTTCCACACATTTTTATGACTTGTGGTCTCCTGCAAGAGGAGAGATTTGTGAGTAGCAGCCTCCATGACTGACTTGAAATGGCACTGTTGCTTCAGCTGGTCAAACTGAGTATTTAAAAACTATGGGATATTTACAGAGATAGACTTTAGAGGGAGGGAGTGATCACCTCCTAGAACAGTGAGCCTAATTATCAGCTGGTCATCCTTGTGTATCTATCATGGTTGCTTCAAAGCCCTTCATAGTAGCAATGGATTTTAGTTGGGTTTTTTGTTTTGCTTTTCTTCAGGCTGGGTATAAGCCTTGGCAGAGAAAGGAGTGTTGACATCAACCAAATAGTTCCTTATTTCACCATGCCTTTGGGACTGAGAAAATGCTGAAGTAAAGCTCTACTTCAAATGTAGAAACAAAATGCGGGGGTTTTTTTTTGTTTCTTTAGTTCTGTATTTCTAGACACCAAGTCTTCTGTCTCTGGAAGGTGTAGTTGCCCTTTCAGGGTTCAGTCTGGATGTGAAATGTGTAGTGAAGATCTCTTTTCTTTCTCAAGGAAAAGAATAACCACAAAATCTTTTTCCATTATATTCGTTTCTTGCTAGTTTAACCCCTATGTTGTGCAAATAATGCATTTTCAATTTAGCTTTTAGTTTAAGGAAGTACATAGGCTGAGCAGTGGAACAGGCTATCCCTCAATAAGGCACAGAGCCAAAAGTAATTTTAAATCTCCCTGAATGAACTGGTAGAGGTTCTGCTTTGCACTCCTGAAATATCTGCTGGCTTTTCAGCACTGTTCCCAAGAGACCTAGCAAAGAAAGGCTTCTGGTGGAGCACAGCAGGGCACCAGATGCACCAGAGGTTTGATGGCAAAAACAACCCCAGAACCCAAGGCAGCTGGTCAGGAGCCAGTGGTGCAGGCACTGCAGAGATGGGCAGCCTGCATGTGCATACAGCTCAGCTGTTTTGTTACAGTTCTTTGTGCATCCTCTTCTCATTTTGAGAAACTGGGAGATGTTTGGAACACACATCACAGGGAGTGCTGCATCTCCAGCATCCCAGTAAGATGTGGTACACACATGGCACCATCAGATAATGCTGCTTGCAATAGATCAGCACAGCTCCTGCTACCTAGTGCAGAGGTATCGCTAAAGAGTGGCTTTTGACAACCTGCTTGGCGGTGAATTTAAAAACTATTTTTAAAGTCTCATAAATGCTTTTATGGGCTCTTTTAAATGTTGTCTGAGCTATATAGGAAAATGTCATAGTTTATCCCATAACTAACAACAATGTTTAGTATAATGATGGCTATAAAACAAGTGCAACAAAGAGAAAACTGTTCTGAACTTTCTTGACACCGTATTCAGCAAATACTTGCTCTTTACCTGACATGCCATCATTTACTCCCTCAGCCCTCAGAGAACAGCATGATAGCTGAACTATCGACACAGTAGAAGAAATCATAGACAAGGAAAGTAAACTGTGATATTTTGAAATTAATGATGTAGTTCACTTGATGCACTGTATGCCTAATAATGAAAAATCTAGAGGGAAGAGCTTGCTTAATGAAATTGTGAAAATCTCTGCATTTCAGTCATAGACTGGGATGTCATTTGTGTGTATATAAGGATATGCCTTACATTATCGGAGTGGTAAGTTTATGCAGACAGTACTATACACTCACATCAAATGCTTAATAGAAGTGTCCCTTTTCACTGCCTCTCTGGGCAGTCTATGTTTGTGTGTGCATATACATGCATTCAGAGGGACTGGGAACAGGTACCCTTTTTCATTAAGTAAGTGACATTTTCATGCTGGTACAGCATCTATCTATCTTCTTTCTGGCAAAGCTGTGTGCCTTTCAGTCAGCATCTGACTAAAGATCAATGAGAGAAAGCTTTTTGAAGGTGCTTTCAGGTCCTGCGGCAAGGGAGATGATCAGAAAGCTGCCATAAGCTTCGGACCCACTTGACAAATGAGGAACTATTTTGGTGCTCTGTAAACTGCTGTCACATCAGTTAGAAACACTAATTAGAACTACTTTGCTGTTGAAAGTGTCCAGTGCATTAAATACCACTTCTGCTTATTGCAATTAGCTTATCCATTGACTTACACTTTATACCACAAGACTATCAAAGATGGAAATGCATAAGGGATCGTTTAATAATTTATGAGGGAAATTAGAACTGAATGGCAAATAGCTTTTGCTTGCTACCTTTGACCTTTCATTCCTTGCAGAGCATGAAACTCACATGTGAAATGTGCTCATCCTTGTTTTTTTCTAGCTAGAGGAGAGTCAACGAACCAGGATGCACAAATAAGCAAATATCAGATTGTCTTTTTCTTGGTGATGTGGAGATTCAATGATGTGGGTAGCTTCTAAAAAGCAACAGGACATTGTGGTACCACACAGTCTGCAAAGAGAGAATTTTGTACACTTCCTGTACTGTTCCTCAAACTGGCTCTTGTTTTTGATCAAGCAGGGAGATTTTGTTCAATAATTTGTACCATGTGGAATTGGTGATTATTTTTAATGCCATTTTGTCTTTTACAGGGCAAATTTTCAAATGAAACAATCTAGTAAAGAAGTAAAGTTTTAAGGACTGAGACAACTTGTTTTTTTTTTTTAAGTTAAATTTTGAGTCCATAATATTTAAACATGCCTTAGGAATACAAACAAGGAAGTACAATTTTCTCATACTGTAAAAGCCAGAAGTACTCCAGCCATTAGGAATGCCATGACTCTACATTATACACAGAAGTTTTTAGCAGAGAGGGAAAAAGAAAATATCATTCCAAATAGCTGACTTGCAATCTAGCACCCAACATAAAATCACAAGGCTTCATTCCTCATTCTGCTTTTTTTACCTTGGTGTAAGCACTTATTCTTTGTGCTTGGATTCCCACTGATGATATTAATTCTTGCTTTGGCTTCCAGGGTGTTAAAGACTGGGATTTTGTTGTTTTAAATATAAGATGGCAATCACTCATAAGATTACCACTACTCATACTTTTCAAGAGCTGGAATTATTTTCTCCTGAAGTGCTTCTTAGGTTTTTGTTCTTAAATTTTTGTTGTTCTCTGGGACCAGTCCAAAGAGCACCCATGTTCTCTTCCTTAAAAATTAGTAAGGTGTAACTCTAATGCACATTTTTTTCCTAAAGTGCTCTTTTAAAGATGCAGACAGAAAACAAAGCAGCAATAGGCAGTTCCATCTAAAAGCTCCTGAGAGGAGTCACCTTCAATTTTCTCATTCCAAATATATGAAATTCTCCCTGTCTTCAAATTTCTTCATGATGGATGCAGAATATTTGCCTGAAGCCCAGTATTTCAACAGGCTGCTCCATACACAAATATTTCTGAAAAAAGTAATTACTATTTCATTTTCAAAAACTTTAAATGATAAAAGATAAAATACTATTAACAAAGGAATGGGCTTACATGCCCTTACCAAAATGCCAGTAAAATTTACAGTTTAAAATGTTTTCTTCTTTGAAGCTATTTACAAGTTTGGGGTTTTTTGTTGATTTAGGAAGGAAAAGTTTCAAGAAGACCAGAAGAGAATTGCAAGATCTCAAGCCATAACTGAGCCTCCTCAGCCTGCACACTCCATAAACCAAAGCAGTGATCTCATTTGTGCCCTTCACTTTTGCTGCCTGTAGCTGGGAGAAGGGAGAGAATTGGTTTGGTTTTTTAAGTTGGATTAACTTGAAAACCCAAAGATGATGCAACAGACCATAACTTAGTGTCACATGCAGGACTGTCTGAGGCCTGCTATGGTTTGGAGCAGTTCAGCTCTTTGGGCCCTTGGGCAAGCTGCACTTCCTTCAAGGGGCTCTGCTCTTCTGGTTGCCATAGCAGGAGCACAATGCAGACATTCTTTTTATTTTTTAAATTTTTTTTCCCAGAAATTCACTGCTTTGTTGAGAGTTTCTGGCTGTTAGGAAGGTCCAGATCCACATGGGAATTATGGAAAACTTGTGAGGTTCAGCTGTGAATCCACCCTTGCCACCAGCAAAGTTGCTATCGATGCCATTGCAGCCAAGAAGCAATGCCTGGGCAAGAGGAGTGGAGTGTGTATGTAAGTCCCAGCCTGAAGCTTTGCTTCCCTTCATTTCTAATTGTCTGCTGCCTTCTTTTAAGACTGGTAACCTTAGATCAGAGGGAAAAAGAGGATTATTTTTAAGCATGATGAAATTTAACTTGTAATTGCTGTTTCCACAGCAGCCAATTGAGAGGTAAGAGCCTAGCTTTACCAGGCAGCTCATAATCTCTAGGATTTACAGATGCTGAAAATAAGCAGGAAATCAGGGCAGCAGTGACCTACCTGGAGTGCAACATACACTCACAGATCTCCATGCTAAAGATACAACTTTCTTAGTAAATTTTGTCTCTCCTGTGCAACTTTGAAAAGTCTCATGGTTTGATGTTTGTGCCATGTTGTACCTAGTATTTATCACTAAGTGAAATAACACCTGCATTGTATTTAATGTCAGTTTTGGTATCCCTGTGCTTGAGACAGGAACAATATATTCCATTGCTGGCAAATTCAACAGGGAAAGCAATAACTTACTCATTGACTGCTTCCCATGATGTTTCATGTTCCTGTAAAATCAGCTACTTAGAAAAAAGCCCGGTATTAATTTTAGCTTATTCTTTCCCAGGATACTGCTAAGACAGCCCCTGTAAAATGCAGCACTCCTTCAGATGTCCAGTGTCTGTGGTGTGTGCTGCAATGCATGTTCTGAGAGCCAGCACTGATTTGTGTTTGTCCTTCATTTAAAGCCCCTCTGTGGTGGCTGACTAAATTTCTGCAATTCTAAGGAGCAATTTGGTTTTCCTACACCACACAAGGTAAGCAGAAAGTGTGCTGTCATGTAATGGTGCTTATTGAAAGGCTGCAGGTGTAAGGGTTTCTGTCCTAGAGCATTGGTAGTGTTAATCAAATTCATATGTATTTCTCAGAGTGATCACTGAGGAAGTCTTAAAATCCATACCCCACATAGAATGTTCTGAAAAAAGTGTTTTTTATTGTCATTCTGTTCACCAACTACTTTTCTGGATTTGTGTAATCAACAAATATCTAAATGAAGTATTGGCAATCTTTTTTGTGTAATCCCAAGGAAAACATGAAAGAGGAAGTTATACAAGTAGCTTTAGATAATGTCTCTTTCATGATATCAGGGATTTTTTTTTCGTGCTTTAGACATTTTCTGTGACTTTTGTTTTGTATAGAAGACTCCTAGCCCACTAGGGAGAGTTTGGCCTTTTCTCTAGAAAAAAAGGTTTATCTGTCAAATATCTCAGTTTGTTTCCTTCCCCACCTGCTAGTGATTTTAACATACCCCTCACTTGAGCAGCAATAAAGCTTTTTAAAGTGATTGTTGGCTGTGTGAGTGTGGCCATGTCCAGGAGCTGGGGCAGGGAGCTTGGCCATTCAGGTTTGTGCCTGGTGGGGGTGCCTGGGGGCTCTTGGCCCCTTTTTCCCTGCTGGAGTGCAGGATGTTCTGGAGGGAACCTCTTCCGTGCAAGGTCCCCTCCTGACAGTTCCCAGGTATTCTTCCATGGAGTGCTGCTGGAGCTCCAACTTCTCCTTGTGCCCCTGTGGCTGGTCTTACCCAGCTGCTCTTGGTGTTGAAGAGGTGTTATTGCCCAATAAGGTTATTTTTCTAATTGATAGAAATAGTTAATACATTAATTCTGTGTAATTTAACCGGTGTATGTATTAAAAACTCCCAACAGAAGCAGGCACGTCTAGGACAGCTCAGTTGAATGCTGGTGTCTTGGGAGGAAAAGGCTGTTTGTAAATTAGAATTGGTCCAGAGATGTCATTTTGTGCTCTGAATTAGTGGCACAGCGAAACTCTTTGTATCAGCTTTCCTTGCCTGAGAAATTCTCCTGTGAACTGTCATAGTCCCTTACAACTTCTGTAGATGGAAAAATTCCAGTGAGAATTTTAAAATGGTATTTGGAAATAAATATAGGGTGTATAAAAATACTGAATAAGCAGCTGAGCAGTAGAAAACGCCAAGAAAAATTGCTGTTGTGTAAAGATATATAGTTGCACAGTAGACTGATATCCAATAATTTACTACTAAGTTCTAAAAACCAGATGACTGCAAAGTGTTTGCTAAACCATTCTTTTTTCATCTGACATGTGGTTGGATTATGTGAACTGACTCACCATTTAAATGGGGCTACTGAGATTGGTGTGTTATTGATTCAGACAATCCTTGACCCCAGGGATAACACTTGCTGTAGCAGAGGAAACTGGCTTTTAGAATCCTCCGTGTCTCTCTGCATCTATGTTATTTGACAATACTGAAAACAAAAAGATTAGGGAAGCAAAGAATGAGTTAATACTGGCAAATTCAAGCAGCTTGTTTGATGAAATAGCGCTAGTTCTCTCTAGTAGAAAAATTGAGAGGTGCTGAGACTTTAGTCCTTTGGATTCAAATTCTTTTCAAGTAAGCTGTCAGTGGGCACTTGCCTGAGTGCCTTTTTTTTTTTCAGAGAAACCTTAAAATAACAAATAAGTAATGCAGCAGACTGATGATCACAGTCTTAATTAACTGAAAACTTGCACGTTTTTATTTTAAGGATATCATCCCTAGGCCTGTTTGTCTACTTTCTCAATCTGTCAGTCATCTAATTCTGAACAGTTATCAATCTCCAGACATTGAGCAGGTAGCCTGGCACTTGCCCAATAGGTGCTGGATGATGCTGCAGCTGTTGAACAAGTACTTAATCAAAAATTATTCTTTGGCTTTTTATCAGCTTTTTCAAATCCTAGGTTGCAAATCAGTTGCTTCCTTTTTAGTTACACAGAAACAAAATGAGATGCACCTGAATACTTTTAAAAATAATTAGTTCTAATACTATTTACCAAGGCAAACATTCATCCATCCTCATGTCTTCCTCTGTAGACTATAGCCCTCAGTCCTTTATTACTCTTTCATATGCAAACACTATGTCTGTGTTATAATCACTGAGCATAAGTCAGATAAAAGCAAAATCTGATGTATTAACAATGAAAATGTTCTTCTGAATAAAAACATGGATTACTGTGGAATTTTTGCTAGGATTATGCTTAGAGTCTCAGAACTTGTCTCTGAAAGACTTATTCTTCTAATCAAAGTGAACATCCCATTTTTCTATGCCTTTTCCCCAAGCAGGTTGACAAATGATCTCTTTATACATACAGCTTTTCCTAGGCACAAAATTTCACTAAAATCATCTGGGGAGTGGGCCATAGGAAACGTCTTATGGGTGATCTTCCTTTAGTCTCTCCAGTGCTATTGAAACAATATGCAGACTGGGTTGGTCTTTGGGAGCCTGAAATCTCCCACTCTGAATGGTGTTGTGAAAACAAATCTCATTTTGTGTGGGAGTATGTGCACAGAACAGCTGATGTGGGCTCTCCTTGCCGAGCACCGGCTGCCGTGCTCACACTACGGGGCTGTAGGTTCCATGGTGGGAGGGAGTCAAATGTGGATCCCGGTGGGATGTGTGTGTGCTAGGCTTTGGAGATATTTCTCTTGGAGTTTCAGACAGCCCTGAGCCATTTGCTGACCTTTTGAAGGATTTCTAAAGCTGTTAGTCAGAAAGCATTAGTGTTAGATACTGACAGTTCTGAATGGGTTACATACAGTTTGTTTCCTTTGCTTTTACATGCTTAGATGATGCTTTACCAGTGCCAACTGGTGGCAGACAAAAAGTTATCAAAAATGGGTATGGACATGGATGAAAGGAAATGCTCTGTGTGCAGCAATCTTGCTTTCCTCTCAGGACACAGGACTACTGTACAGTGTCACTGAAGTGCTGGTAATGTGTAAAACAACAGCCCTGCCCATGCCCACAAAATGCAATGGCAGTGTCCTACTGCCATCTGTGACTCAAGTCAAAGCACAGTCAGCACAGGTTCAGTGCATTTTTCCTAGTAGTAAAAAAATCTGGTCAAGTCTTCACAATTATTCCTAGCTGGATCAATGCAGCATAACGTAGTAGTGCACAGATCAGATGAGTCATATTGAAGCTGACTCCATGCTGACAGTGAATTGCTTTCACTTCAGCAAATTCTTGAAGCACCTCATTTCCTATGAGCTAGATTATTTTTTCATAAATTGTGGACAACAAATAAGATGAGTTTTAGCCTTTGCCTTTGTTGCTGAATGTGGCAAGCTGATCTGTGAGTAATGGAGCCAAAAAGAGCAATCTGTTCCAGAGCCTCCACAAAGTTTTCCATTGTTTGGGGAACGAATCAGTCCATTCTCTATGTGAAAGGGAAAGTCACGCTTAGGAACTTGATTTGTTGCAATGATCTTCTTTAATGTATTGCACTGCTGGTGACATTCTCGCTGATATTGGGGTCCTTTGTGTGCTTTGTATCAGTTTTATTTTCTTGCCAGGAAATTGGCTTCCTTACATGTATAGGTGTTTCAGTCTTGGATCCCTTTGAGCCCAGAAGTGTGCCTGCTAACATGTTCCAGACCTGAATGCTTCACAGTGGCGTAGAACCAAAATGTGAGAAACTGGCATTAAGGATATTTTACCCCATCTTCCTATTGCAGAGTTAAGTTTCTTCTTAAAATTAACTCCAGTTCTATGGGCCATAAAGAGTCATTTGAGAGCTCAGAGTGGCATTTGGAAGGGCATGCTCAGGTGGTTGTTAGACTGGAGCTTGCTGAATGTTTCTTCTGTACTGAGACAGGGCTAAGAGAAAATGTAACTTGAATTCATGTGATTTGGTGAGTGCTAGCCTGGATGTCCATGCCTCCCCAACTAGAAAGGCTGGTTTTACAGGGAATTCCTGCCTGGGCCATCTAAATCTAAAATAAGGAATAGGCATCAGTATTAAGAAACCTTTAACAAGAAGAAAGAAAATGGACACAGAATTGAGAATGAGGGAAAGGGAGTGAAGAGGAGCAAAAGTTAACCTGTAAGGGCAGCTTTGTCTGCAAAGACGAGGAAATGGAGAATGCTGGAATTTCCTTTCTTGTGAAGATGAAGAGCAGGTTTTTCTTTTCCCTTAAAAGGATTGTATCATGTTTATAAAAAGTCATCCACCATTGTCAGGTGTTACTGTAGCTGTTGGAGAGGCAGTGAGCAAGAGCTCATTCTTCCAAATGCCTCAGGGCCTTGAATAGGGTGTGTGAAGAGTGACTAAGGAAAAGGTGGTAGCCACCATTCTTCATTGTCTAGCATGTGGATTGCTATAGGAACAGAGTGGAAGGCCCTGTTGGGTTCAGGGGTAGGCACTGAGACTGCATTTTTGCCCTTTTCTGTAGGACTGTTGACATACTGATCCCTTCTCAGCTCAGAAAAAACCTAATTAAAGAGCTTCTCAGACAAGGCTCATGCCATTATCCTGAGCTCCCTCTGGAGTCAGCAGAGCTGCAGCCAGTGGTGCTCAGCTCAAAGCTTTCATCACCTCCTCCAGGATCTTGCCGTTCCAGTGTTCTTGCATGGTCAGACTAGCTGGGTACAAGTGAATCCAGGAGGTCACAGACTTCACACAGCACTGTCCTGTGACTTGGGGAGGAAGGTCTGAAGTCTCAGTTAACTGGCTAAGAAATGACAGTGTAAAGAAAATAATCTTTTAAGATTGCTTATAAGTCTTAGGAGTTTTAGGGAAAACTCACTATGGTCTAAGGCCAGCCCCAATAAGTTTGGGATCCCAGATGTTTGCAGTGCAGGGCCCCTGTTGACTCCAAGTATCAAGCTGTGCCGAGGTGGGGTGTCCCTGTCCCTGCTCCTGCTTGCCAGGACATCTGTGACTCTCCTGTTGCACCTTTTATGCTTCATTGAGCATTTTTGTTTGCTTCATCCTACAGAAGTGCCCTGGTCTTCCAGTGACCAGAGCCCTGCCCCTCCCTACACCTTGCCTACTAATAGCCCAGCATGTGCCTCATTTGGCAGGGGGAAAAGGGACTTTACCCAAGGCTTCCCAGCATCTCAGAGGCTCTGTAAAGTCTGTGCAGGGTCACTGGTGTAAATCCCAGATGTCCTCTGGAGGCTGGAAATGCCTTCCTGAGCCACTTCAGCTGAGATGCAGCTGAGTCTGATCCATCAGCTTAAGAGGAGACTGGAAATGCTTGTGAGAAGTTGCTGCTGCTGATAAAGGAGTTAATATTTTTCTGATTTTTTTTTTTTTTACTTTTTTTGTTTGTTTTACTCTTCAGTTTTTCTCTTTGCTCCTCAGAGAGGAATGTGGGCTCAGCTTACAATGAGTTAGGACTAGACCAGACTCTTTTTAAAGAAAAGCCTGAGGTTCCAGGGAAGGATTTTGTTACTTTTGTCTGCTTTTCTGTAGAAGATACTCATTAAAAGGAGAGTCTGAATTTCAAGACCAGGCCTATTAGAGAGGTAGAAAGCACCTCTAAAGCTTGACTTTGGATCCTGATTTCTTCCAAAGTCTGCTGAAATTCAGATTTAAGCTGGTGTGATATGTGCTGCTCAGAAATATACCCTGCAGAATATTTCTGGGCTATACCAGGCTCAATTAACTCCTGGCAGCTTCTGGTGGTCGTTTTGAAGCACATTCTGTGGGGTGTTTTTTCAGGGGTCATTCAGCAATGTCTCGCTACAGAGAAGAGCACTATTGAACTCCTTGGAAAAGCTATGAAATTTCATACACTGGCTGCAACCCCAGGAGACTAATCCAGCCCCAAACACTATCACTCTTAGATTTGTGTTTCATTCAAGAAGTCATGAAGCAATCTATTTTGCTAGGGAAAAAAAAAAGAAACCATTATTTTATCATCATTCCGAGTACTTTTCATAGGAACAAAATTTATCAAAAATGCTTGATCTTTGAGAAATATCTCAGTTGTGCAGGAAAGCATTACATTGATTGTGAACTTAGCCTTTCTTTGGGTTTTTCTGCTTGTCATTTTTACTTAAATACAAATATTAATGAAGACCTAAACGTGCCCTTTTGCTATTGCCCTTTATTTTGCTTTTCTATAAAGATTGCTCATAATCCTACAGCTATCTGTTTGCACTTTAAAAGGTTCTTGCTTCTTATTGCTGTCAGGATAATAATGCTGCATCATTCCACCTAACTACCAATAAATAGAAATGCAGAGCCATGACTTCTATTCAAAAGCATGCAGTCTCCTTTGTATGTTTTGGTATATATAAATATATCTTTCAACTTGTAGCTGTAGTACAACATCTGAATTAAATCATGACTTATTCTTTCTATTAAAGCCGTGTTGTCCTTGCCATTATCCCTTTTTCCAGTAAATGAGTACAATGAAAAATTGATTCTAGCTGTATTGGACTGCAGCAAAGTAACAAAAGATGATTGTTACATTATCAAAGTCCTCACTGCATCCATAATATAAGAATTGAAAACACCTGTCTTTATCTTCTCAATCAATATTGCACCTGAGCCACATTTTCCTGGAAAACGCTTTAAAAGGTGTCCACTGTATGTTATTTAGATTTAACAAATGCATTATTCAGGCTGTCTTCATTTATTTTGATTACCTGAGATTGCTCTGCCATCCCTGTGAGTTATAAAAAGCCTAATATTAAAAGCCACACTAGAACTAGTATGTCAGTAACAATATCAGATGGCTTCTCTTATGTGAAGCTGTGTGACAGCTGAACAAGTACACTTTGTAAAATGTGTGGAAAACTGGTGTTCAAGGGGGACATTTCTTGTCATGGCACTCTCTATAAAGTCATGGCACTCTCTATAAAGCAGGCCAGAGGGCTTCAGTCAAGGGTAGCTTGACCTGTATGACCCAATTGGAAGCAGATTTGGGGGAAGTGGCAGTGGACATTAGTCTGCATTTCTAGAAAGGATAAGCCAGAGCTGGTTGCCTGAGACTGTCAGCTGTGCTTTACAGAAATGCTTTCTAATATTTTTAACATGCAATGCTTAAGAGCAGCTAATTTACTGCATGTCTCAATAGCAGTCTGAAACTGTTGAGCATCCAGTAAGAACAGAGAAATAAGTGAGCAGCTCTAGAGACATGGCCATCATTTCAACATGTGCATTTGCATATTCCATCTAATGCCTCAAGTCAGATGCCTAAAATTAGTAGATTTATTTGGATGTGTGGAAATAATTGTAATTTGTTTCACAGCAATCAATTTGTGATGCTTTGATTTCCCTTTCTGCAGAATTAAATTATTAAGGGGCAAATATGATTTTCAAGATACTTTTTATCATTCTCTCTGCTTGAAGTTTTGTCAAGTTTGACACACTATAACCCAACATTCTGCCATGAGTAATAAGTACTAAAAAAACCCCAAAACCAATCAAATAAAAAACAAATTAAGTATGAGACATGCAAAGAAATGAGGGACAGCAGGCTAGTAGTACCTTGCCAGGAAACGTGACCATAACAGGGGTCCATATCCATACCCACCAATTATCTGCAACCATGAGACAGCAGCAGTGCTCTGAGGGAGGAGACTGTGCCCCTCAGCTTCTGTGTGGGGCAGTGTTGGGACTGCAGGGAGTCAGTGAAGGGTTGAG
>WBNQ01003032.1:0-14093 GCA_013401375.1 Spizella passerina
ATTTTATTGACTGGTAAATATTTTCACTTGTGCGTTTGCCCTCACAGGGATTTCTCGTACTGTTTCAGACCTTTTTATGCAGGGTAAAGCTTTTATAGCTCTCTCTGCTCAGAGGAGAGGTATTGATTATGCAAACTTGCTAAATGTTGCTCAGTTACAGGGATTCGATAATAATAGCAAATATTGGTTGTTTAGTTGGGCTGATCTTTCAGTAAAGGTCTGATGAAACTTTAAATGTTGGGGCTATTTTAAAGTGATTTATTTCAAAACCAGATAATGAAATGGAGTTCTGACTAGAGACTGAACTTTATAAATTGACATCATATCCCATTTATATACCTTATAAATTGAAAAGAGTTATTTTATTTCTTGAATTATTTCTAAACGTTGTCTGGCATTTCTTTTTAAATATGAATCTTTCGACTTGACTGAGACTCTTATCATTGGATATAATTTTTCTACTCTATTTGACACATAGTGACATTTAGAGGAGATAAATATCAGGATTCTTAATAATTTAATAGAACAATTTTGGTGTCTCTGAGTTGTCAGTGTTTGAGGGATACATACTGCCAGTTAGGGGAAATTTTGTCTGCACATTTTGATGGTGTACAGAAAATAATGTCAAGTAGTGAGATTTCTCCAGTTAAAAAAAAAAAAATAAAAAGAAAGAAAAGAGAAAGGGAACCTTCCAGAATGGCTGCCTGTAAAAGTATGAACAGGATTTCTTTGTTTAAGAAGATTGTCCTAACACTAGATATGGAAATGTAAACTTTATTAGTGGCACTGATGCTCCTTTTATGATTTTGCCATTTAATTATATTATCAAATTATTCAAGAATCATTTATTTATTAAAAGATTTTTTTTTTAAACTGCAGAAAAAATAGGAGGGATGGAGATTGAAATAACATCCTATTTAAGAAATATTATAGAACAGAGCAAAATAGTCAAAACTGTTCTGAAAATGTTTGGTTGTTTTATATTTTTTTTTTATTCTTTTCCAAAATACAGTTTTTGGAAACACAATTTTTCACCTGTGAGTCCTAAAGCTGACTGCTTCAAAAATTGTACAACCCTTTTGAAATTCAGCTCTGGAAGATATAAATATTTTTAAATTTCATTTCAGTGCTCCTTTTTCCCCAGAAGTGATAAGGTGTAAATCCTTTATAGTCTTATTGTTCTACATCAAAAAGCTCTCTATCACTGATTTCTTTATCCTGTTGACATTTGTACTTTTAGTCTGGAAGTATGATTTTTTAAGTCTCAAGGTGTGTAGGTTTTCTGATTACAAATATACAACTGTGCACAATTCTTTTTAGCACATATTTTTTCTGTTGCATTTGAATATTAAAATTATTATCACGGAAGAAGTGAGTTTATTTAAATTTTCTCCAGCTGAATTATAATAACTAAGACTGACAAACTAAAACCAAATCTAGGATATATTATAAATAAACAAAAAATATCTCATATCTTATCTCATACTCTGCCCAGTTTAAGAAGTATAAGTCCTGCATATGAACAAATTGTAGTGTTCTGCAAGGTTTTCTTTAAAGGGAAGTACTCCCACATGTCAACATTATTTCTTCACTAGTATTTGTAATTTACAATGCAGTGCTGTATTATAACAACATGCATGTCTTTTGACTCAAGTTTGAGACATCAATTCCACCTATACAAATAAATAGTGGGATTTTATGATCTGTACCAGCAAGCAGTGAAGCTTGTTTATCTTGTTGTAAAGATGAACATGGGAATCCACAAAGATTCATAAAGGGTAGAACATGGGCACTCATCCTCATATACATTACCATGGTTGATGTGTTAGCAGTACTGCTGATTTCAAGAAAATACATCATTTAGAATTTCATTCATATATTTTAGTAGTACAAACAAAAGCCACTGTTTGCAAGCATGTACAATGCATGGTAAAGGTAGAATTGCATATGCTATCTAGAATACTGCAAGTGGTTTTTTGTGGGTTTTTTTGCTTCCTTTAATATTACTTTTCAATATAGAATGTAATTTGATCAGAAATGTATACCTCAAATTCAAAATGTTGTGTGTTTTTTCTCTCTAAAACTGAACAACCCTGTATAAATTATTTGACTTGGAAGTAGCATAAGTTATGGAAATGTTAGGGCAGCTAGAAGATGACAGCCTGTGTGGCCTGCTTCTGCTGTTAGTTGGAAAACAATTGTCACCCCATCATTTTGTGGTGCTTGAGGCCAGGCACTGCATGCTCTTGTCTCCTCGGGGCTCCCACAGTGGGTGTGGAAGCACATTGCTGCTGTGGTTAGGGCTAATACTATACTGAAAAGCCTAATATAAGTATTACACTGTTCTGTAAACAAGCTTGGATTTGAAATCTCCCTGTTCTTAAAGTTCTTGTCCAAATGAGCATAAGCTTGGTTAGAGGGGTGATTGCAAGTG
Source organism: Spizella passerina (assembly GCA_013401375.1). Lineage (NCBI taxonomy): Eukaryota > Metazoa > Chordata > Aves > Passeriformes > Passerellidae > Spizella > Spizella passerina. The sequence continues at coordinate 2,435 of WBNQ01003032.1, forward strand.
AGTTTTAAGATGGTATAGCTCTTTCAGTCTACCATATCTCAAATTTTTATCCAAAGATGCAATTTTCTTATCTTTTGAGTTTTAAAATTTATTCCTGCAACCTACCCACTTATCACCCACAAGAGACAGAAGGCCGTGTTGAGTCATTATGTAGTGAGTATGTCTTCATCATGATAGAGTCACCAGAAGTATTTTTATTTTTTCTAAGCAATATTTGTGAGCATAAAGCAGTATCATATTTTCAGAGATTCCCTTTTGCTTCATCAGGACACATCTGAAAAAAGTTAAAGTCCTTTTGCTACATGTTAATTGCGCCAGATGAATACCATGACACCAGTAATTTTCTTCAAATTTCAGCCCACAAAAAAAAGCTTGAAATTAGGTTCTCCATTATGGCATTACTGATTTTTTTAAGTGCAAGAACTTGACTGGGATTCCAGAAGGATGTAAAAAATAATATATATTCAGACCACCTTTATACTTGAACATTCCTTTAAATTTATTGTTAGTGTTGTGATATTTCCCATTGCCAAAGGATTTGAGGAAGGCCATATCATGTAAATATGATACAAAAATACTCTGTGCAAATGAAGGGTAAAATAAACTGGGATTTTTTATTATTATTATATTCCAAATAAAAATAGGGTGGATTTGCAACAGTTTTGAAAGAACAGAATTTTCCAGGCAAGTCTTAAAATAATTATAGTCTATCTGGCATCATATGAACAGCCAAGATAGGCACTCACCTGCACAGGAGCAAAGTGATAAATCTAACCAATTGCCTGTTGCATATGGAGAGGAAATCACAGAAACCAGTAAAACATTCAGATTACATATCTACCAGCTAAACACAATTCTAGTAACTAAGTATCCAAAAGACCAATAAACAAGACTGTGTCCTGATATATTTGCAGTATTCAGAGTAGTGTCTTTCTGACAGCAGGGATTCTTAGTCATTTGAAGAATAGCAAGAGTGAATCAATCCTACACTTTTCAAAATAAATAAAAAGACATGATTTATGGTGCTTTTGTCCTCTTAATAGCTCATACCTCTACTTGATTGTAAACCAGACAAACCTTGGAGAAGAATTTTTTCTAAGATACAGTTACTCTTTGTAGAGAATTTATATCACTAAAATTTCAGATACATGTAAAATCACAGAACTAGAAGAAGCACTTGTAGACTTAACATATTTATTACAGAAACTAACTCTTACCTTTGCCACTTCTCCTACTCTGTTGTCTATCACTGTGTCCTGCAGATTTTTTTTTTACAAGTGATTCTTTAGAATTCTATTTTGAAATTTAATACAAAGAAGTTCACTGTTGTTGAGGAATATATTCAGTGCAGGAAGCTCGAGGTGCAGCTGCAGGTTGAGCTCTGGATGAGAGCCCCAGGCAAGGGGCCATGAAATGCTGGCCCTGCGCAGAACACAGGTCTTGGGACCTGTGGCCCAGCCAGGGGATTGGGCTCTCAGGGACATGGCAGCAGCCAAGGACATCACACCCTCCTGTGCTTAGGCTGGGAAGGTATAAAAACCCAGGGTTTCCTTTGTTTGGAGTCCTCTTCAGAGGCACCAGCTTGAGCTGATGATTTCTTATTCAGTTATTGCACCAAGATTAAATCCTTTTAAGGATTGAGATATCTGAGACTCTGTTATGGGAAATCTCAGGCTGATGGAAGCCTGGTCTGCCTCTGAGTGTGGGGTGTGTAGGGAGCCAAGCAGGGCACCTCTCAGCCCACTGCAGCCACCCAGCAATAAAGGGCTGCAGCCCCAACCCAGGGGTGAAGGTGTGACTGCCAGATTGGCAGTCAGGATGATCAGACTGGGAAGTTTTCCTACAACACTCACAGATGTGAACCCATTCCTGCCTTAGTTTAGGCACAGCAAAGATCAAAAGAATCTCTGTATATGTACTGCAGACCTGCTGATTATAATAGCTGATAATACACTAACATTGTGTTATGTAATATACTTAGTAATATACTAACATTAAGAGGTCACAGCCACAGTTAATTTAGGGTTTATTAGCTATTCTGCTGTGCTCTTCGTTTACAGAACATAATATTGTGCTTGAAATTCCTTGTATTTGGCATGTTTATCTAGGATTTAATTCTGAAATATTTACATGTATACCTTTAAGCTTCTTTCTATTCTAGCATATGGAGGATGCATTATCTCATAGTTCTGTGCAGCACAGCTCAGTACTTGGCTTAGTAATTCACATCCCACATTTAAAACTTCCCATAAACTTGACTGAAATATACCACAGAAACACAAGGTAGGCCATTGCTTACTACTGTAAGTAATCCCACAATCTTCAATGAAACTATTCATACAGGTAAAAGTCACATTTCCTGGGCTGGTCTCATGATGAACCATAAATTCTTAAATTTGGCAATTCCTAAAGATGAAAAGGGCAACATAAGTGAACACAGTTAATGCTACTTTATCATCACCACATTCTCATGTGTCGGTGTGTATTACACACAGTTACATACATATGTATGACCCTTTTATTTTTAAGAAATGCTCAGTGATATTAGGTAATAGAGAAAGAACACATGCCAAGTTTTCCTAAAAATAGGCAAGATGAGAAATACTAGATTTCCTAGTTCCAAAGGTAGCAATTTTTGTTGAAAGGGAACAACTGCTATAGCTTTGGAAAAAACTCAAAAGCCAAAGTGATCAAGACAATTTATTGTCTCTTCCAATCTTCCTACTCACTCTGGCAAAGTACATTTGACAGAGGAACTTCAATGCCAACCACATAAATACTGGGAATGTAATTACACTCACAGTTGTATCATTCACTCCAAATCAATTGGGAAAAATGCTTTGTGTACACACAGTAAATCTCAAAATGTTGTCCTCCATTTCCACTCTTCTTTTGCTTTAGTAGAAGTGGAGAATGTGAAAGATGTTCAATTAATTGGAGTTTGAGTGGGTTCTGTAAGCAACAGTGGTGAATGGCAACAGAAGGCAAAAGCACTTGGTGCTGTTTTTTCGGAAGACTTTTTCATGTGCTTCACAGATCTTTCTAGAACAGAATACTATAGATTATCTGAACTGTATAATAAAACAGTAATAATAATGATAAAGATTAAGGATAAAATGAAAAAAAAATTTTGAAAGGTCTCAAGCAATGAAAATTATTATTTCTTTTCAAAGTAAATTCTTAGAATATGACTGGTTTTAATTTTATGGATAAAAATTGGCTTTATGAATGCCGCAATAATTCCAAACCTCAAAATAATTTTTTCTTCCTTGGCAAAAATATTACATATCCCTTTTATTTCTGTTTCTCTCTTTACTGATTTAAATTTCCTTTAGTTTGATTTCTCTCTATTTTACTAATACCTAGCATAGCATCAATCATACGAAAAATGTTTCATGCAGTACCTTATTCTCTTACATCAAGGTTTTGGTGAGGTGATGTATTAACTACTCTACCATGTCAGTAAAGGTACAAGAGTAATGGAGAACTCACCAGTTGTCATTACAATATCAAATTACAAAGATATGACATGGAGAAGAAAAAGGAAGGATCTGTCCTTTCCAAAATACAATGGTTTTAGGCAAGAGTCTCATCCAAAATCACACAGCAAGATATGCCTGGAATTTCTGTGCTACCTGACTTACCACATCCAAAATCCCTCAGTATTTGGATAGGAGAAAGTACGGGTAAGCTCATTTTATCTACTCTGCTCTGGAAAACCTGTGGAAACCTGTAATGAGATGTCCTTTGCCTCTTGGTTAGGAAAAGGAGGAGGGGGCAACCCTCTTTCCTGCAGGAGAACCAGTTCCACTGCTTGTTTCTCCTCCCTTTGGAGAATGTACAGGAGAGGTCTCACCTCTTTTCTCTCCTGGTCTTTTTGTGTCCCCTGCCAGAAGAGAAGAAAAAAAGAAAAATGAAGCCAAATAGAGGGAGTATATTTTGGACATTTTTCATTCTATTCATGTTTCATTCTATTCAGAGGATAATGTTAACCCAAGGACTGGGAAGAAAAATGAGGAACATTTGGAGAACTAAACATTTCCTAGTCACACTTTTCCTGCTGTTGTTTTTCTTTCTTGTTTTGCATTTTTCATCACTCAGTGGAAAAGCAGAGTTGGGAAGATGCAAGAGAAAAGGAAGGCTGAATCTGCTGTTAACCAAGAGGAGACAGAGTAAAACGAGTCTTTCTATTCTGGTCATGCAGAAAGTGATAAACATTGCTACAGGAGTGACTATTTGTTCAAGACTGCTAATTTCTGCTCCCTAATAAAGCTGATAAAATTGATTTTTCCCAAAGGCAAATCATTGTTATGTTGCTAGATCACTAAGCCTTAGATGCTTTGTATTAGCTATTTGTATTTGCAGCAAAACAGGCCTGCTAAGTATGGGGATCTGTCAAGACTAATCCTGTAATGTGTAGGTCCCTTTTACTGTTTTCCAAGTGTTTCTAAAAAGAAGCTGGAGATCTCTAATTAAAATATAAGGTATTTGCTATTCCAATCTCTCCATATAAATTGTGACACATTAATGTTTCTAAAAGTCAAGCAAGAAAGAAAGGTATCTTCACCCAATATAACATGAGCTATTCTTTGATAAAACTGCAATTTTTCATGTTGCCTGGTCGCTATTGTTACGATATCTGTATCTCCATTTCTTGCCATCTTTCATGGGTCTTTTTTTTCCTCCTATATTATGGTAAATGCTCACTTACATCTGTGTTTGATTCAATTTAAAGGCTTTGAACTCATTTCAGGATATGCTGCCCACTGAATATATGCTTATGGTTTGTTGCTGGAATAGGAGGTCATTTCCCTTAGGCCACTTTTGCCTTTAAGGTTGGTTTCCTCCATAGTCAAATAGCTTTGAACTTAAATCAAGGGGTTTAGCACCACAAGAGGCTAACAGCATGTAATTACTCAGCAGACTGATAAGTTCTGAAAATGTTAAAGGTCACAGATATTTTCAGAACATACACTACTACAGTGTCCATTGTGCGTTCCATATTGATGTTTCAATAGCACAAGTGATGCCTTGAGAGGCTACCCAGAGCAGAGGCCAGACAGTGTTAAAAGAATAAAGTAGACATTTATTAAAAAGGCCTTCAAAGGATACACCTTGGGCAGTGCAAGAGCCTGGCCAGGGCTACACCCAAGACGGACGTTGGCTCACGAGTTTTCACACTTTTTTAAGTTTTGGTCCAGTTACATATTGCGGTTAATTGTCCAATCACAGCTTCAGGTTATGAAGTCCCATCCTCCCAGATTGCTCTCCTCAGTTTACTGTTGTTCATACTTTTTAGGCCTGAAGCTGCAAAGGCGTCCTTGGTTCTCAGGCTGGAAAAGGATTGTTTTGTCTAACTAAACTGTGAGGAGAACTTGCTAACACTTGCTAACACTAGTACAGAATCTGGAAAATATGAAAGCTAAGACTTAAGGCATCACAAGAAGTGCTCTCCAATTGCCGTAAGCACTTGCTGATTTACTGGAAACTTCTCATGACATTCCTCATCAATGAGGAATAGTGAGTGAGCAATTCCAGCGCGGGTCTCATTACCGTACTTGCTGTGTTGCTTATGAAACAGCGCAATCCATCTGGAAGGGAAAATGTCTGCCATGTGAAAACTATGTAGAAATCCTGATAGCCATGTATGCCCACATCTGCTGGTCCAATGTCACAACTTCCTGGTATCTTCAGGAAGCCCTGATCTCATGAGCAATTTGATGATAATTTCCAATACTGCAGACTTTTATTGCACATTACAGTTATTCCAGAATAGTTTCAGCTGTCTGAAAAGAAGAGAGCAGATGTGGCATTTAAGGAGAAGTCTCTTAGCCACAGAACAGGAATAGAAGAAAGTAATAAGGAATTGAAAAACAAGTGACCTTCACATATTTTTTTCCTATCAGTAGAAGCAGGCTGTGTGCCTCCTTCTGAAACAGTCGCTAGAATTTCAGTGCAGTCTTGCAAATTTAAACAGAAATTTGCATCCAGCAAGCATAGTAAGACTATTTTTATAAACTCAGCTGGAGACAACACCCATTAGAGAAAGCACCTATTAATATCAGATTGGTGATTTGTGCACCTATTTAGGGGGCAGAGTGGCAGAATCTGAAAGCACTCCATATGACTTCAGAGGTATGATAATCAAACTGGGTGCTGTTATACATAGGTATCTAATCATGCTGGCCTGTGAAAAATAGCCAGGTACAGTAATGTATGTTCCTTGTTCCCTTCCCCAGAAGCAAACTAAGTTATGAGGTTAACACAACAAGCACAAAAGGTATACTGTGACCTTTCAATACAACTGTTTCACAAGGAACTATTTGTTAACTGCCCCTGGGATTGAGTGCTCCAGAGCGTGTTAAGTCTTGCCAGCCCACTGGATTCACTTCCGTGGATCAGAGGCTGAACATGACAAATATGCCTATCAATGTATTCCTTGGAGCTACATGTGTTTCTGTATTTTCAGGATCATCAACCTTGTTAAGTAAGAAGTTATGGGAACTATGTATATAGGGTGTTGTAACAAACTATTGTTGCAATATAAGGTTGAATGTTTCATTTATTTATACATTTTGGGGAGAAGCAAGGACAATTTACATTTTAAAGAGCTTGGCTATAAATATACCGTAATGCCAAGATAAATGGTTAAATCAGTGGTTATAAATTTTGTTTTGGCATTGCAATAAATTGTGTATATTCCTTCCTGAATGTATGCGTGAATTAGCATTTTTATGTATTCATAATGTGACCTTTATGTTTTAAACTTTCTTTAGGAAATAGTCCTCCTGGAATCTGTTTAGATTTCACTAAGTCCTTACTGAGATGTGAATAAGTGAGGTATCTATCCTCTAATATTTAATCCAGTAGTTTGTGCAATCTTAGAGATCCTTCAAAATTTTCTGTCAATGCTCTTTCTGACTTCAAAACAAAAAAAAAAGTCTTTGGGAGGGAGTAAGAGGAATCCAACAAAAATGCTGTGGTTTTCTCCTTTTTTTCCCAATCCAAGTCAATTTGGCAGTGAGCTGTTCAGATGTACAAATGGTTGAGTCTTCTTTTGTTTGTCTTCCATTGGTGAGTGTATATGGAACAAATCTCGGGCCTTTCACATGTTCCCACTTGAAAGCACTCAGAAAATGCACTTTTCACAGAATGCTCACAAATAAAAGCAGGTAAATGTACTGGACATCAACTTCCTTTCTGGATGCCATGAATCTGTCACAGAAAGACAACTGGGCTCATATTTATCTCAAGTGATACTACATTAAGCATCTTAATAAAAAAAGTGGAACTTCAACAGACTCTCATTTCAGCATCTGTCAAGCAACCAAATAGGAAGCAAATGAATAAAAAGATACGTTGTGTTGTTTGTTTTGTTTTGTTTTATTTTGTTTTTAAATGGCTTAAAATCCTTTGCTATCCTAAAAAAAGAGTATGATATGAGTGCTGTTATTTGTGTTACATGTGGAATGAATTTGAAAGGTCACGTGTTACTGATAGCTCATTGTTTATAATTAAGAAATATTTGACAAACTGTGAACAAATACTTATTTATTTTCAGAATATTAGCTAAAACATTAATTATTTTCACCTATTAGAGCATCCTAATGAGGAACTAATATTAATTTATCTAACAAAGTTCACTTTTATTTGAGACACTCACTAAGTTAATTACTAGACTCCCTTCATTAACATTTCAAATCTCATTAAAATGTAAATGGGAAAATTTTTTTGCATATTAGAGGGTATTTATTGGCATTCATCATGGTAAGTACTTTGGTCTTCATTAATTATAAAGAATATAATAAATAGTCATTTACTTTTGTGAAAACAGCTGGTTAAAGGTTGTTTTACTTATGCTTTTTAGCATTGCAATCAAAATAGATGATTCTTTGTATAGACACAATTAATTCTCAGCACTGCACTAGGTGGCGTGCAAAGTGGAGGGGACCCTAACAAGGGTTCCTGTTCATCATGCAGCTGTGCATGTGCAAGGGAAGAACCTGGAAGTAAAGGAATTTTTCTAACCAAAAAGATACTATTCTGCATATTTCCTCCCACAATTTAGATGGGAAAGGTTATCATAAGCCTTTATTTTTACCAGGTTCTGATNAACAAGCACAAAAGGTATACTGTGACCTTTCAATACAACTGTTTCACAAGGAACTATTTGTTAACTGCCCCTGGGATTGAGTGCTCCAGAGCGTGTTAAGTCTTGCCAGCCCACTGGATTCACTTCCGTGGATCAGAGGCTGAACATGACAAATATGCCTATCAATGTATTCCTTGGAGCTACATGTGTTTCTGTATTTTCAGGATCATCAACCTTGTTAAGTAAGAAGTTATGGGAACTATGTATATAGGGTGTTGTAACAAACTATTGTTGCAATATAAGGTTGAATGTTTCATTTATTTATACATTTTGGGGAGAAGCAAGGACAATTTACATTTTAAAGAGCTTGGCTATAAATATACCGTAATGCCAAGATAAATGGTTAAATCAGTGGTTATAAATTTTGTTTTGGCATTGCAATAAATTGTGTATATTCCTTCCTGAATGTATGCGTGAATTAGCATTTTTATGTATTCATAATGTGACCTTTATGTTTTAAACTTTCTTTAGGAAATAGTCCTCCTGGAATCTGTTTAGATTTCACTAAGTCCTTACTGAGATGTGAATAAGTGAGGTATCTATCCTCTAATATTTAATCCAGTAGTTTGTGCAATCTTAGAGATCCTTCAAAATTTTCTGTCAATGCTCTTTCTGACTTAAAACAAAACAAAACAAAAAAAAAGTCTTTGGGAGGGAGTAAGAGGAATCCAACAAAAATGCTGTGGTTTTCTCCTTTTTTTCCCATTCCAAGTCAATTTGGCAGTGAGCTGTTCAGATGTACAAATGGTTGAGTCTTCTTTTGTTTGTCTTCCATTGGTGAGTGTATATGGAACAAATCTCGGGCCTTTCACATGTTCCCACTTGAAAGCACTCAGAAAATGCACTTTTCACAGAATGCTCACAAATAAAAGCAGGTAAATGTACTGGACATCAACTTCCTTTCTGGATGCCATGAATCTGTCACAGAAAGACAACTGGGCTCATATTTATCTCAAGTGATACTACATTAAGCATCTTAATAAAAAAAGTGGAACTTCAACAGACTCTCATTTCAGCATCTGTCAAGCAACCAAATAGGAAGCAAATGAATAAAAAGATACGTTGTGTTGTTTGTTTTGTTTTGTTTTATTTTGTTTTTAAATGGCTTAAAATCCTTTGCTATCCTAAAAAAAGAGTATGATATGAGTGCTGTTATTTGTGTTACATGTGGAATGAATTTGAAAGGTCACGTGTTACTGATAGCTCATTGTTTATAATTAAGAAATATTTGACAAACTGTGAACAAATACTTATTTATTTTCAGAATATTAGCTAAAACATTAATTATTTTCACCTATTAGAGCATCCTAATGAGGAACTAATATTAATTTATCTAACAAAGTTCACTTTTATTTGAGACACTCACTAAGTTAATTACTAGACTCCCTTCATTAACATTTCAAATCTCATTAAAATGTAAATGGGAAAATTTTTTTGCATATTAGAGGGTATTTATTGGCATTCATCATGGTAAGTACTTTGGTCTTCATTAATTATAAAGAATATAATAAATAGTCATTTACTTTTGTGAAAACAGCTGGTTAAAGGTTGTTTTACTTATGCTTTTTAGCATTGCAATCAAAATAGATGATTCTTTGTATAGACACAATTAATTCTCAGCACTGCACTAGGTGGCGTGCAAAGTGGAGGGGACCCTAACAAGGGTTCCTGTTCATCATGCAGCTGTGCATGTGCAAGGGAAGAACCTGGAAGTAAAGGAATTTTTCTAACCAAAAAGATACTATTCTGCATATTTCCTCCCACAATTTAGATGGGAANTAATCAGATCGACTGAAATGTTGTCATACAGATGCCCTGAAACTCACTCCTTCCTTCCCTCCTTGCCGTCACCTCCCCAACCCCTGCCAAAAAAAAAAAAGGTAATGATGAGCAACTATTTAGTCTCTACTAAATATTTGTAGCTCCTCCTTATTTTCAAGACTTTCATGGTTGAGAGCATAGGGCCACACGACTGAGTATGGGCCAAGTGTAGCTAAAGGTCATAGATACTAGAGATTGTCTGGGTTCTGGTGGTAAACTGGGAAACAGAGCACAGTCACCAGCTCCCATAGTTTGGACACACAGAATCTCTTTTTGTTCTGGTCCCTTGCGTGTGGGTATTTTACTGTCCACCTATTTGACAAGCTATTAAAGGAATTATACATCAATTTTTCAGTCTTGATCAGATCATGTGAGATTTGATTTGCATGTTCAAACTTAACAGGCTTATAAAAGAGACTGTTTTCCACTATCATTTTGATACAATAAAGAAACAGAATTTATTTATAATATATAATGCTTGACCTTCTCATATATTACGTCATCCAGTCTTGCATGTGTAAGATAATTCTGTATCAAAGCAAACCATATAATTATGGAGATGAAGAAAGAAGGCGATAAAAACAAAGAACTGAGACAAGTAATAGCATTAAGAAAGTGGTTTATGTACATAAGATACTGAAACCAGTTTTATGCCTATGATAATTACTGAGGTATCAGCTTGAGAACCAAAGCATCTCTAGTAGGATTGGTTAAATGATATTTCAATTAGTGGCTCAGAGTGTATGGCACTCAGTCACTGAGGGACCTACCACAGTTTCAACAACATATTGAAGATTCCTTCCCCTGAAGGATGACTGTTGTTAGAGGAAAGGCATGAAGCTGATAATGAATTCCCCTAAGCACCTGTAGTAAAGAGATTTCACATCTTTGAAAGAATCCCACTGGTGCTCTCTCACTTGTTCTTGTCAGGAAAAGTCACTAACTTCTCCAAGAGAATTTGGGAGTTGATGTGTTTGCAACTAAAAGGAATAGAGCAGAGAAAAATGTATGTTTTTCCACTAAGGCTGAGTTTTCACTTGTCCTTGTTCTGCAGTGATCCTTTCTTTTCTTATAACTTCACCAAAGAATAAAATAATTTGGTTGTTTGTACCTGGATTTGGTGAAATATTTTTATTTTAGATAATTTGAATCTATTCTAACCAGCAAAAATAAGGAAACCTAGTACGCAATCAAGAAAGTTATCAAATTCATGCCATGAGTTTTGGTAATAAAGTTAAAGATCAGTTCACTTGTTCTTTACCTTGATCTGTCTCCTTGTGCCAGACAGCTGCTCACAGTAAATGGCAATAATCCCTATAAAGTGACACAAATGTTACAACAATGACCACAGCATTTTCATGCATGAGCCTTCCAAGCAGATCAAATCTGTTGTGACTATCTATGGATCTTCAAAAAGCATTATGTGGAATTGCTTGAGGAAACATTAGCCCAGGAATATCTTCATTCCCCAGTCTGTCTGCAGAGCAATGTCTTACAACATAGTATACATCTTCTTTGCATTATCCATGATGTCCTCTTTCCAGATTTTTGTCCTCTTTTTTACACTGAATAATTACAACTTTTTCTTGTCTTCAAGACCAGTCTCCTCCATAATTTTAAAGATAGGATGTTCAAGTGTTTTTTGCTTCTCCATTACTCATTTAGGTATATATCCAAAGGGTATGT
>WBNQ01003036.1:0-17508 GCA_013401375.1 Spizella passerina
CCCAAGCTCACAAGCCTCCACCTGTGGAATGAAAGAGATGTCCCTCCTCAGATCTGCAGATTTAACTGGGCTCAAGCCTGAAGCTTTATTGGGCTATCAGTGCTGGCAGCCTTTTGCATCTGGGGCATGGAGCAAAGCTTGAGCATGACTTTTGTGGGAAATTCACAATATATCCTGTTCATTCTCTCCCCAAAAATGGGAGAGCACTGAGTGAAGGCTGGCATGGGCTGCTGCTCTGCCAGGGGAAAGCTCCTGCTGGGATACTTCAGCCTCAGTGGGAAAGGGTAAGTGATAGGTACCTCCTGCAAAGCACAGTGCTGCTCAGCTCAGTGCTGCAGCCTCAGGAGGTAAATGCATTATGGATAACACACAGATATCTTCAGGAGTGAGCGCTGGTTCCATGAAAGAGCACAGATGAAAAAGCCCTGACTCTCACCTCTGAGTTTTTCTGTGTTTACATTATTTCCATTTATAAAATGCTAATCAAGGGTCAGAGGCATTGGAATAGCTGTAGAAAAGCCACCATCCAATGGCTTGTCAGTGTTGCAGCTCTCCTGGAACTTTTTCCACTCAGCTTGCACAGGAGAACCCACAGGTACTCCATCACCCATGCAGACATCTTTGGATGGTAGACCATGCCAGCTTTGGCTGCACATCTGGGCTGCTGCAAAGGATATGAGATTTTGGGGGGCAGTGCCCTTTCCAGGGGGGGGCAAAAAGACCTGTGATACTGACTCAACCCCAATTCCATGACTATTCTTTCTTGTGCATCCCTGCAGGATTTTCAGGGACAAGAGGCAGTCACAGGGATTGAATTTTCACATTCCTTTGTCAGTTTTGTTAGGGATAAGGTGATCACCTCAGCTTTCTATCTGTAAGAAACAGGAAAATCCACAATCAAAGAGCAAATGCACAGTCTTGACCAGGAGATGGACACTTACTGGTAATTGAAACAGTCAAAGAATACTGATGTGAACTGCTGGAAATAAATATTCTAGTAAAAAACATAAGGAATAAGTTCAACCGGGGGGAACATGAAACTTATTATGAAAACCTGGGTCCTGTCAGGCTCCAACTAAACTAAAATCAAAACTGGCATATGGCTGTGTGCTTGGATCCAATTCATTACTTGGCAGATCAAGAATCAAGAAAGCCTAATCATCAATCCTTCATTAAAATGGTTTGTGTTTCTATGTCCCTGCTAATAAAACTCCTGGAAAGAATAATTGTTAGTATGCAGTATGGGGAAACCTGGAGTGTGGGAAAAGTGCACACCATGGATGGAGGGCAGCATCTCAGGCTCAGCTGCTGCTGTGTGAGAAGCAGTCTGTGCACAGTGAGGGTCAGGAGAGGAGACAAGAAGGTTCATGGGGGCAGCTCAGAGGGAGCTGAGGAGCAGTTCCCAGGCTCAGGATGAAGAGTTCTGCAGAGAAATGGACACCATCTATTCAGTGCACCAGGCCTGGCTTATCCTGAGACTCATAACCTGCTTTTAACTTCAGCATTGCTAAAAAATGCTGTTATCCCTTATCTGCTCTCACAACACTCCTTTCCTTAGCTCCTGGGGCCAGCACTGGTTCAGCCATCAGAGAGCACACAGGGAAGGAGCTGCATGCAGGAAAACTCCCCTTGGATGGGTATTTTCCTCCTCCCAGCCTCTGCAGGTGGAGCACAGGGAAGAAGCAGCATGTGCAGGTGGAGAGGGGCTACTTCATGCTCTGGTTTCAGACATGTGGCTTCCTTCATCTGCAATCCCAGACATGCAGGGTTTGTGCTGCTTTTCTTTCTGATGACAGCTGCTCTTCCTTTGCACTTACCTACCAACTAACTGTGATTAAGAACCTGTTATCACCAAAAATTCTGTCACTGTCATGAATAAGTGGAATAATCCACAGCAATTAATTGTGCTGAAACCCACACTCCAAAATGTCTGAAGTAATTAAACCTGTTGTTATAATGAAATTACCTCCAAATATTTTCAATACTACGCAAGCGGATCTTGAGGAAGAAGGAAGCTGGTTGACAATATTCATTAATGTTTATTATGTGATTTTCAAATGCTCAAGAATGAAGGTGTTTGGAGTGGGCAGAGGGGCCAGCATGATGCCTGCTGGCAGAGGAGCCATTCCCGGGGAATGGGTGGATGCCAGCTCCCTGTGGTGCCTCCTGCAGTGACTTTGCTTGGATTATTGCCATCTCTTTCTGTTTCAGCAAGAGCACGGAGTGCAGCTCTGGAGCAGCTGTTGACAGCAGAGACAGCAGAACGTTTGCAATTCAATATTTAAAACAACTATCCTACATTTAATGACCTTGAGACTGAAAAAATGATAAATTGGAGAAAGATAGGAAAAAAAAAATTTCCTTAATTGTGGATAAGCAGAAGACGCGTGTTGCTACAGGACACAAAACAACACAAGCNAATGAGTTGTTTACAGAAAGTGTGTGAGAAAGTTTGCTACAAGAATGTAAACATCAGAAGGCTTTGAAAATCTTAAAAAATCAGGGTGACAGATGTGGACAGGCAAAAGCAGGTGGGAATTTCAAAAACATTTCAGTGAATTTTGTGCCATTTTAAAGGTGCCACCGATACTTAGAAGATCATGAGAAGTGTCAAGTTGCCAACAGTAACCTTACCGTGACATTTTCTACTGGACCTGCACAACTCTTTCTGGTTTCTCTTCAAATTTCACTTTCAAAGCTTTTAGGTAAAGTTACTTTTGCACACCAAATGTTGCTGTGTGATATCTTGGCTGCAGTTCTCTCATGGTGAAAGCTGTCTGGCTTTTGGAACAAGAAGTTTAGGGCTGCAAGTTTGCCAAGAGGAATCACAGGGATTGCAGTGTCCACTGACATCAGCAAAGCTGGTTGCAGTCACTTTGCCCCAAAGCTCAGTGGGAGAAATCATGCATCCCTCCCAAAGCCAAGTAGTGCTAAAATATGAAAAAAAAAACCCAGTAACTGATGCTGGTGTCACTTAGGACAATTCTGAGATTTGTTCTCCTTTACCCACATAATCCCTGCACCAGACTTTTGTACTCACATGTCAGAGACTGAGGGGTACAGGACTTTCCTCTGAGCATCATAACCAGATGACAGAGGGGAGAGGCTGCTCCTTTGGGTGAACCAAATCCCAGAGAATAGTGCCTATTATATGGGCTGTGCCTGAAGATGTCACTATAAATAAGGGGGGAAATGCATGAAAAAGCAGTAATGATCTTAAATAAACTGTAATATTCTAAAATACACACCTGGAGCAGATCCACTGTCAGGTGGAACAAAGCAAAAAGACTTTTAGAGCAGATAAATGCTGATCCTATTAAGTCAAGCAAGGAAGAAAGGAGGTATCCTTCAACATCTCTTTTAAGGATAAACTGTTCCCTCATGTCTCCATGATGACTATCAAAAGTTCCTGTGCCTTCTGTCTCAGAAGGGTGAAATCAGAGTGTCTCCTCCAGAGGCCAGGTTGCATCTGTGAAAGTATAGGCAACATTTTAAGTAAAAATTACATTTCTTTTCATTTTTCAATACCCTCCCGGAAACCAAAATGCCAAGATAATACAAAGAAGAATGAGGATGTGTTCCTAAATTGACAAAATGCTACCTAACATCTTCAGAGAGGATGGAAAATGGAGCTGATAAGAGTCTCCTTAAATGAACATCAACATAAAGGGAGAAACTACAGGAAGGACTTTTTCAGTTTTCATACAAGCACAGCAAAACAGGTGATGGTAAGCAGTGCTGGAAAGACCTCTGAAATGCATGGGCACAATTTGAAGTAAATTCCAGATATTTCCATCAGCATCATGGGAGATTTCCAGCTGTGAGATTGTAATTTGGTTTGTTTCTCTGAAACTTCTGCCCGAGGGACTGAGGATGGTGAGGGGCAGGACCTGACCTGGTGACTGCTCAAGGGGAAACAGCTCTGGAACTGAGCACAGGGAAGGAGTTCCCTTTTAGAATATGGGGGCTGAACTCGGCTAATCTGAGTCCTCACACCCAAATCCTCCTCAGCCAGGCTAATCATGGCTCCTTATTCATGTCCATTGAAACTCAGGAATGTTTTTTTCCTTTGGGGAAGTGGGGTTAAGTGGAGTGAGTAACCTCTGCTTGCACGTACACAGTTTGCTGCCAGCAAGTGTGGCCTTTGCTTGTCTCTGAGAATAGCACTTGTTGATAGCCTGAAGTCATAAATGCACTTACTTTGCATGTCACCACCACCCCCCTTGGCCATGATAGTGCTTCACCCACCTATCACACAGAACTGCTGCATGATGCTCTGCTGAGTGCTGAAATTCCTCCCTCTGCAAAAATAACACACAGGTCAGCCCACTTGTTTTTAGCTCACAGCTTTTCACCACCCTGCAGTACAAGCTGTGATGAAATATCATTTAAATGTCTTTTGACACTTGCTACTAAGAGCACAGCTTGGTGCCTCTGCTTGTTGCTGGTGTTTGAACTTCTGTAAATTGTCTTCCCCTGGCCCACAGAGCCTCAGGAGCTGGGAACTGTCCTGGATCCTGTGTGTGCCTGTGGCAGAGCAGAATATCCCAAACACACCAGCAAAGTTCAGATCCCATCAGCTGCCTTTGGAGACTGATCATATGGTATGAGAAAGAAAAACTAGATAAGCTCAGCACCAGTTATTAAGGATGAACTCACTGCAGACTCAGGGAGGGAAGTTAAGCTGCCTTTGTTTTGTGTGGCATAGAGAACATTTCAAGTAGGTTTGTTTTTTTTTTTTTTTTTGTGCTTGATAACATCACTGATCCTTGCTGTAAGTGTAAATATAAACTGAATCCTGAATATCTGTACATTTTTGTGCTTGTTTTCACAATCAGTGCCTGGCTGGGATTGCTCTGTACAACCCTTCAATTGTTTTTTGAAGATACAGTTCATTAGTGTACACAAAAATTGGTTTGGGTAAAAGCAAAGGAGAACACATTTTTCTCTAGCGTCTTCTGAGTCCTCAGAGCCAAGTTAGCTCCCTTTGACATTAATTTAGGTTAGGAACACCAAACCCTTGCTGAACTCAGGCTTTGTTTCAGAATTCCCTTGAAAGCAAGTATGAGCTGCAGTGCTTGGCTGACTCATTGCTTGGTCTCTATTAAAGAACCAAACCTCAACCAGATTTATGGGTCTTTTCTAGGTGTCTTTAAGCCTTTTCTCTGCTCAAAGGGGAATAACTGCTCTTGTACATTGGTCACCACTCACACACATCCTACTTGTAGAATAGAAACCTCTGAATGATCCAACCTCCAGTTCCAGCTGCATTTCCCTGCCTGGAGCTGCCTGACCTCTGTCAGGGAGGAGCCTGAAGGTGAACCCACTCATATTTGCATGGGCGGTGAGGAGAGAGAGGGCAGATCTTGCTGCAAAACTGGCTGTGCCTCACCATGACAGAGCAGACCAGTTTTCTCTGTATAATTTTGCACATGCTAAAGTCTGCTGATAAGCTCCCTCTCTTTATCTTATGTTCATAGCTATGGTGGCAGTTTGTGTGGACTGTTCCCAGGAGGAACAACACTGTCACAGATGAGCCAGAGAGTTCAAAGCAAAGGAACTCAGATAAAAAATTATTCTAAGCATCTGCTTCTTGTCAAATGAGTATGAGAAGACACCAATGCTGAGCAAGGACGGTCCTTGCATCAGAACAATTCAGATTGCATGTGCAGACAGCACAGCAAATTTTGGCTTCTGGAGTTGATTGATTTCTGAATCTGGGACTGTCCCAAAGGTGCTGTGACAAGTCAGGTGCTGTAAGCTAACTCATTTCACTTTGCAGTTAAGGGAAGTAAAAAGCAAATGTTGGCTCAGCAGCTCTGTGGAGGTGGATGGAGAGCCAAGCAGCTGTAGCTCAGTTTCTGATGGTTACAGAATATCCCAGAGGATAATGAAGGAAAGTCAAGCAGAGAAATATGAAACACCTGAGTGTGCAAATTTGACAACTTTTCCTCCTACTGATTCAATTTTTGTTACAGCAAAGAGATTGGAAAGCTAGTTCAATTTTGTTGTATGCGTTTGCATATTTTCTGGAATTCACAGGTTTTGATTAAGAACCAGGTGACCACATAACTCATATGGGTCCTGCAAAACCTTTCTCCAGGACTTTTTTTCTCAGTATTTTATAATTCAAAAGTGCAGTAACCACTTATAAAATGAAAAATCCTTTCTCCACTATTCTTTTGTTTGACTATTTTAAAAATGCAGACAACATTTTCCTATTAACTTGGCTCAGTTTCTACTTACCTTATTTTATTCTACTATTGACATATCTTCTACAGGCCTGGATATTTATTTTTATATGCCAAACTGCTGTTTACAATTTTATCTTAATTTGTTATGTTGGATTTAATGTATTTCTATTTAGTAATTTCCATCATCAAGACACTATTTAGCCAAGCTGCCCTTTGCATATTTATTATAGCTAATTATAAAAATTAGCATCTCCTACCTTGTTAAGAGTTTGTACCTCAAATTATTAGAACAGAATTTCATAAATAAGGTGTGGGAAACCCTTTCATATGGCTGTAGTTAAATTATCTGTAGTAGTAATAGTGGAGGTGGACTTGAACAAAAGTTATTCAAGAGAATGATGCAGTGGCTACGAAAGTATCAACACACAACAGTGAGTAATGAAAAATTAGAATAATCGAGGTTTACATCATTGTGTGCAGAGATACCAATTGAGGCAGAAGTCAAGGGCTCAGAATATAAAAGACAATAGAAAGTTTAAAAGTGAAAAGGAAAAACATAAAAGTGAAAAGGAAAAACAGTAAAACATACCCAAGAATGCTGAAAGAAAACATTGGTCTTCTGAGCATCTCAGAGCATCTTGAGAAGCCTTAGACAAGAGAATGGGCTTTTCAAATATACCTCTCTATACCATGCTGGGGAGGATGAAGGGAGGTTTGTAGGTACTTCCTGACTGTATCTCCAACTCTATCCCATCACACATGGCTTGTGATGTCAGATCCTTAGGAGGGTTTAAGAGAGTGAGAAAGTCAGTGAGGTGAATACCACAGTTTTCTTTAGTCTCCAAACCAGTTTGATCAAGCTGCACATTTTGGAAATCCCATTTGTTTCCAAACTCTGAGACATCTGGAACTGGTAAGAAAGGAAAATGGTGGGTGAAATCCTGAAAAGACTGCCAGATAGAGAATTAAAGGCCAGTGCCATAATTAGCTCCAGGCAGCAGGTTTTGTATTGAAGACTGAGCAAACAAATGTATATTCAGTGATGGAAACTGCCTTTGTCTCAGGCTGTGCCACCAGTATGCACAGGTAGGGCAGGCAGGAATGTGGTGGTGACAGGTGTGTCATGGTGGCAGGTGTGGCACCTTGTGTCACTCCTTCAGTGCTTGCTGTGTGTGGGGTGAATGTGATCCAGGCTGGGCCATTGTCAGGGCTAACTCTGCAGTGGGGAGCTGCAGGAGCTGGGAAATGAGAGGAATGTATAAACCTGCACAGGGCTACTCTGCCACTTTAATGAGCATATTAAGGGCCAGTAAGGGAACTGAGGAGGATCTCCAGGGACTTTTAGCTCCCACTGACTTTCTGAAGTTTCTCCAAATGCAGCCACTGCCAACAAAGATTGGCAGCTTGGTTATACTCCAAACAAGGACCTGAAGGTATGGTGCACAAGCCCAGTATGCCTTATATCAAGCAGTGAAAATAGTTCACAGCTGTCATGTCTGGTCAGATGAGCTTTTACAGGCTACAGAGAGTCAGATTATTCATTTAGTTTAAAGCCAGGTTGTGTTCCCACAGCTGAAAATGACGGAATTGTTGCAGACAGTTTGCAGTTAAATGTTTATGTTTTTTTATTTTTTTCCTCTTGTGCTTCTCATTTTTCTAGAATATTAAGTGAAATATCCAGGGCAAATTGCTGTACTACAGCAACAACTGTGAAATAAATTGAGCTGTTTAAAGGGAATGTAAATATAGAATGATTTGCACTAAAAAATAAAATTATTTCAAATAGCCATTAACTATTTCTATCACAATTCTCACTGAGCAAAGCAAATCTGTCATTGATTGACCTGCTGCCAGTAATACAGCACCAATTTATACATTACTATTTAAAAGATAATTCAAAAAATATTTGTCCTTTTTCTTTGATTTCTTACTGTTCCCATCCAGCAAGACGCTTTCATGGCATCAATTTGGGCGGTGCCATTTGGCTCCTGCAGAGGAAAAAATGGACATGCTGGCTACCATTTAATCCTGATTTATTTTTTACCCTAAATCCTGACAGCATCCTTCAAGTTTTGTGGCTTTATAAAGACAAGTTGAAATGCAACTTGTCTGCATTTGAATACCTGCATGTCTTCCACTGAGTGGTCAGGCTCCCATCCTGACTAACTTCACTGGGTGGCAAGGAAGGGTTACACATGCCACAGATGGGGTTGGAGTGACTTCTGGTCTAACAGAGCAACCAGGAAAATCAAATTAATTGATTCTGAAGATGAGATTAATTGGTGTTGAAGATGAGAATAGAATCTTTCCAATTATTAGAATTTTTCCCTGGACCAAGAGTATATCCTTCCCTTTCTGTGCTAGCACTTACTCTCTGAAGCTGCCTGAAAGAGAAAAAACTTTTAGCTTGAGATGGATGATAGTATGAAGGAAATTTTAATTTCCATTAAAGTATAGAAATTCTGCTCTAGTACTGAGACTTTGGAATGCACAGGAGGCTTATGTGCAGTAGGACAGAAGCCATCTCCAGCTGTGGAATTGTGCCAAAGTCATGAAATAGGAAGTGTTTGTTTTAAAGTGTGCAAGACGTTGTCCTGGCTCGCAGCATAAATTATGGATCTTCCCCTTCCTGCAGGCCTGCAGTGTGTGTCCATGGCTGAACACACAGTCCTTGGCCACAGTGCCTGCATAACAAAGGAAATGGAAGATTTTCTACCAGGCAGAGCAGTCATTTCTCACTGAGCCTTGTCCTTAGTGATGTGGAGTGTGCTCTGGGGATGGATGCTGCTACTGTAGAGATCTTAATCTGAGAAAGGAGCACTAATTAAAAGCAATCACTGCTGTACTTCTGACAGCCATCCCAAGTAATTATCACCTTGGTAGATGAAAGGGAAACACAAGTCAGAACATTTGAGGATAACTCAATGTCTAAAAAAAAAATTCTTTAATGTTATCTCATTCCAAACTGCACCATCTTATTGACATTATGGTCAAACTCACTCAGACCAGACTTTCTGCTCCTCTTCCTCTATACACCATTGGTTAAATGTGTATCCAGACCTGGTCTAAAGCCCAGTCTCCTTTAACATTCACAATGCAGAAATTAGTACTCAATATTACTTGAGATGACAGTGAAGGCTGCCCATGAGAGCAATTTTTCACTGCATAACTTGCTGACTCGACAATTACTGTGAAATGCAATTATAATGAGCAAGGGAGAGAAGAGGCATGGAGTGACTTCAGGGACAGGAGAAGCCAGTGGATGAGTTGGTTGTCCTGACTGGCTGAGCTCTGTCTCTGCAGAGAAACCCTCATAACCAAGGGAAGCAAACCAAAAGACAAAATGTGTTTGTCCTTGGCTCCTGGCCACAGAGTGCTCTGGAAAAGTGCCCAGGAAGAGTAGAACACCTTCAGGTCCCATGGGAAATACATGACATGAATGTTACAGCCAAGAGCAAGCTGTAAATGCAAGAAATAGAGACCAGGCCATTAACAAGGCACTAGTTTAGTTTAAATTAGAGAATAGTCAAGCTATGGCAGTGATACAGATCATATTCCTATAAAACACAAACCTATCTCTGCCCCTTACAGAGCTGCCCCTTTATATTTCATTGTCACAAAAGTTACTAACTGCAAAATACTGCTTGGCCCTCATAAAACTGTACTCACCTTTGGAGTGCTTTATTTATGGGATAAGTGGTGTGATGGCATTTTAAATGCTTTCTCTCTGAATGGGCATAACGATCTAATGATTATTTAAGTGATTTTCTCAAAGAGTCCTGCACTGAAGAAACTGAAATATATGAAAAGTATTGCCATGCAAATGTCAGTGAAAGTAATTAAGCAGTGAGAAATTTAAGAAGGTGTAATTTGTTTCATTTTTCTCTCTTCTGTGGAGATTTTAAAAATGAGCAGAACTAAAATGTCCTGGGAAATATTATGGAATAATCATATGACATGATTTAAGGAAGGTTTTCCATCTCCATTGCAGTTGGAACTTTGTATTTCTGTAAAAAATTCAGAATAAAGTAAAAATGAACTGTACACTGGATCCCTAAAGTAATTTAATGGCATACATTCACTTCTGAGTGTAAACTGCTATATCCATTAGAGAAGAAAATAGTTTATCAGGGGACTACTCACTGGAAAGTTATTGAATATTTCAAAATAAAAAGAAATAGGCTGGTAAGAATGTTGTCCAGTGATTCTCTGAATTTCTGTTAATGGAAGATTTTTAATACAGATGAAGCTATATGTTTCAGAAACTGTTTAATAAGGTTTATTGGGAGAGGTCCTTCAGTCTTCACAAAAATGATGAACTAATGGCATAGATAGAGCTGATCCTTGAGGACAGGAGTTGCAAGTCAGTTATTTTTATGAGGTCTTTTACAGAGAATTGAGGGTTCCTTGATTCTCTGATTTTTTAAAAAACCCAGTCAAATTAAGATAAAAAAATGACAAGGCAGAAGTCTGTAGAACTAGAACAGATTTTCTAATAATTTTCTAATATTCTTTCTGTGGGTTTTTTTCAGTTTTTCTGTGTATATCACTGAGAAGTCCTCTTTCTTTTCTTGTATATAAACAATAATACAAATATCATAGTGCTGATTTGTCTGTATCTGATTCATTTTTGTATATGCCATGTTCTCTACTCAATGAATTCACTCATTAATTTTCTATGCATTGTATTTCATTAGATATTTTTTCCCTCCTGCAGGCAGAAATAGCTCTGAAGAAACATTTATCACTGATTCCTGCAGAAAATATTCTTGAATTGTGAGCAGTGTAGTGTTTTTCTTTCTTCTGATTTCTTGAATTATTCTGTTTTTCATGTAAAAGTTATTTCCAAGACAAAATGTTGGAATATGTGGCCCTCCATTCAATTACAACTGGTTATTATGTTCAATTCTTTTTCTGCCATTAATGAGGCTGCAATATTTTGTTAATATTTCCATTTATTCATAGAGATTATCATGCAACTTTTTTATCTTGAAGAAATTATGGCTTTACTATTTGTTTAAATAGATATTTTACTAACAAAACAAAATAGAATTAAGAAACCACCTGTTGGATGTAGGTAGTGTTTTTCCATTGTTAAGGTAGTGTATATGTGTATATTGTGAATATACCACATCCATATATATAAATGAAAGTATAAAAGCATTCAGTATCAGAAGCTTAAAAGCTGAGGTTTCTGTAGCTGAGGATGGAAATTATATTAGATATAATAATACTTTGCTTCAATGCACAGAAATCTGCATGGCCTTAATTAAAAACAGACTTTATCCCATCACTAACAGGAACACACTGCAACATCCTTGCTGAGTGTGGGATTCCTGATTCAGGCAGGGCACGTGAGGTACCTGGTGAGTGTTCTGGGAAAAAGAGTGCTGCAGTTTAGAGTTGCTGAGAAGGCACAGCTTCTCACCACGTGATGTGACTTTTCTGGTAGGGCCCAAACTCAATTTTTATTTTCAGGTCATGAACAAGCGTGAAGTTTTTACAGTTGAAAACCAGCTAACCAAATAAAAAACAGTGATTTCAAAACCTGACCACTTCCTAACATCCCCAGAGTCAATAACAGATAAAGATCTTCAGGAAGAAGGTGCCCACATGAGGTTGCAAAGAAAAGCATTTACCCTGGCCAGTATCTTACAGTTTTGTCCCCAGTCCCCTGTGTCCCATACATCCAATATAGAAGTATTTTAGACAAATTGAGAAAAAACTGTTTTAGCACTCCTCTCATCTAGCAAGCCTTGGTTCAGTGGGCAGAACCTTTTGGACTTGCCATGTCTCAGTCTGCAATTGCACATGGGCAGAGAGGGATATCCGAGTTCTCAGCTAGACCCAATGTGGAAAATTTTGCTCTGAACTTTGATTAACAGAAAACCCTTTGGAATATCTGCATCTTCAGAAAGGATCTGGTTCATAATTAGTTACTCAGGACTGGTGAGAAATGTTATGAGCCTCAGCAAAGAAACAAAAGTATTCACTGTTCATCTTCTTGCTTCATAACCTAGCCATGGCTCTGGGCACCCCATTCCTACACTGATGACCTGTTTACCTCCTGCCCTTGGTACAGTGGGATTGTCCCTCATCCCACACTTCATCTGGACTGCCAAACAATCCTAAGGCCAAGAACAAAAGGTCTTCTTTGTGTTTGATCTTCTGTGAGCATATTTCATTCATTAGTTTCAAAACTACATATTTTTAAAACATTAGTTGGATTTATCGCCTGTGATTTCATGATCTTCTTCCAGGAATTCTCTTTGAAGTGCTTTTCCAGAGAATATTACAACTATGTCTGTTCCTTTGTAAACTCACTGACACAACTCTGTCTTTTCAGATAGATAACATGAGCAGTTCCCAGGCTGCTATAATTTAAACTCATCTCTTAAGCATGCACCAGAGCAGTGTAGTGAATAGATATCCTTGATGTCTTCTCATGCTATGGAGACTCCAGAGCAAATGGTTTCTAGGAAAGGAAGAATCCCTGCCAAACTTGTACCTGGTCCAAACCCTGTGATTTGTCCTATTAACCTTCAGATGTTGGTACTCAAGGACATGGTGCTCCTGAGAGTAAAACTGGAGGATAGAGTTGGGGTTGGATATTACAAACTCAGAGTTGGGGTTGTTCAGCCTGGAGAAAAGAAGTCTCAGGGGGGCCTTAATGCTCTCTACANAATCACAGAAGGGTTTGGGTTATAAAGGAACTTAAAGACCATCTCATTTCAGTCCCCTGCCATGGGCTTGGATAATTTGCACTACACCAAATTGTCCGAAGCTCCATCCAACCTGGCCTTGAGCACTTTCAGGGATGGGCCAGCCACAGTTTCTCTGGCCACTCTGGGCCAGGGCCTCACCATCCTCACAGGGAAGAATTTCTTACTAATATTAAATCTGTGGATATTATAAACTCAGAATTTCTTTGAGGATGTATAATGCTCCATGAAGAAAAGGAGAGGTCCAGGGATTCCTGTAGTCATGAGGACAAGAACAAGGCCATAGTCCCAGAGTCACAGTATTCCTGTGATTCTGACATTGGTGTCCATCTTATTACCTCCATTTCTATATTAGTGCCTTGCAAAAGAAAATGAGAAAATTCTCTTGCAGAGAATGAGAAAAGAAACATCTCCCTCTCTCTACATGGTTTTTTTGAGAGCAGCTTTTCAGGTGGTGAATCACATCTGAGTCTCCAGTTCAGTTCAAAGGATAAGGGAGCATTAGCTTATCATCATGATTCCACCCTGAAGTACTGAACTAACAACCTGGGTTCTTTCTCTGAGTGTTACTATGTTGGCATGTCATCTGCTTCTTCTCTGAGTTGGCTTTATGTGCTTGGTCTGCCATTGTAGCAGTAACCACAGAACACCTGATCTGATGGAAACAACTCATGAGAGGAAACCTGAAAGATGCTTTAGCAGTAGGATATTGAAATACTCTTCTAGGACTGAACATAGAACGGGTTGGGATGGAAGGGATCTTACAAACCATCTCATTTCAACCCCCCTGCCATGAACACCTTTCACTAGACCAGGCTTGTCAAAGCCCCATCCAACCTGGCCTGAACACTCCCAGGGATGGGGCAGCCACAGCTCCTTTGGCCAGCCTGGGCCAGGGCCTCACCACACTCACAGAGAAGAATTTATTAGTAATATTTCATCTGAATGTACTCCCTTTCAGTTTAAAACCTTGACCTATCTTTCCACAAAAGTCCTTCTCCAGTTCTCTCATGTAGTCCCTTCAGGTACTGTAAGGTGTTTTTAAGGTCTCTCTAGAGGCTTCTTTTCTCCAGGCTGAACAACCCCAGCTCTCTCAACATATGCCCATGGAGGGCTGCTTCATCCCTCACACCCCAAAAGGTCCCATTTCTTTTGATGGAGCCTGGGATGAGACTTAGAAAGGTTAAACCACTCTTTTAATGCGAGAATAAATATTACTAAAAATACTTAAAAGCTTGATTACAGAGATTGTAGAAAATGTTTTCTGTACGTCAAGACACTTAGATAGAAATTTGAAACATGCTAATAGTTCTGAAAACTACTAGGAATTCAATCTTGACTTTTATCCCAAATGCTGTAATCCCCAACACTGTTTGACGTGGATTTGTTACTCCTGTAGGTGCCCTTTGTGTTGCTCTTACTGATAGCATCACCATTCCCACAAAATATACTGCATTTTGTTCTTTAATGGGTAATCTCTCCACTTTCCTATTAACAAAGCAGTAAATGGGATGCTAGTTTCCTTCCTCCCTGCTGAGCAGATCATTTTATGCAGTTTGCTCACAATAGAGAGTGAAGAAGAAACAGAGACTGGTTACTGTGAATTGCTGCTATGGATACAAGGATCTTCCCTCTCTCAGGGTTCTGAGACTGCATGGAGTGCTTGTTAGCATATTAGCCAAAAGGCATTCAATGCTGAATATAGCTCTATTATATTAAAGTCTACTGCCCATCTCGTTTTGTTATGGTCTATTCTCTAGAAACAAATGTCAAAGGTTTGTTTTCCTTGTAAACTGTAAAACTTCAAAACTAAGACATGCAAAGCTTTAGTGTTGATGTTAATGAGAGCTGACAGCCTCATAGGGAGCATAAAAAAGACCAGAATTAACTAAAGAATTTACCATACATGTAAACCTTTGCTACCCATGTATCAAACATTTTAAAATAACTCTTTAAACAAAATATGGAGGAAATTAACTTCTGCTATTGTTTGTACAGTGATCCTTATGCTAGTGCTGACATATTTGTAGGTCACAGCTATTTAGCTGCAGAACACCAAACAGTGTCTCTTGCCTAAGGGCATCCATCCCTTTGATGTCAGAGAGCTCAAACATAAAAGCAGCAAGATAAACAGGCAAAAGAGATCAATTTAATTCACCACTGGAAGGATATGGGTTGTACTTCTTAATAAGATTAAATAAATGAACACTTAAATGACTGCTCTGTGTGAAATGACTTGATTTTTTTTTACATATCCACTCAGTGTTGTGTTCACAGAAAATCTCACATGAAGGATAACAAAGGAAACAGTTCTTGCACCTGTTATTTGGCTGTGGTAGAAATGAAATACACAGTTACTGTGAGTGAAAAGTTATTGATGTCATTCTGCAAGTCTCTCATACTTCTTTCATTTTAGGCACTATGTAGGTGATGTTTTCAAGAGCCTTCAGCACTGAGTCATGTAAATGATGCAAATTAATATTTCCATAATTGAACTGTGCTCTAGCACACACAAAAGTATGAGTTACAGCTATAAGATTTTTCCAGTTTGCTTGCAAAAAATCCAGCTTGAGAGGTGTACACCAAACATTTGTACACAATGAACAATTCAGCCTGGCCTTGAGTATTGCTTTTAGTGTCAAATCACAAGCTCAAATAATTGGAAGAGAAAACCAACAGAAGGTAACATTTTAACAGTATATAATATTTATAATATTCTTTTAAAGACCTCTAATAATTAACCATACAGAGTGTTTTATGCCCTCTCTTTACTCTGTTGAGTTATGTAGCTTTTATAAAACAAAATGTCAGGACCTTTTCAAGCTCTTTCTAGTTAAGATAATGTTTGTTGTAAGGAAGTAGACCACTGCAGTCTGGGACTTGATCCAAATTCTACTTAAATCTCTTGAAAAATCAGGTGATGACTGCTCATACTGTATCTTGGGCACATGCTTCATGTTCATGGGACTCTTAATCAAATGTGTTTTCCCAGCAAATCAAGCACATGAGCGATTTGTTTGGTCAAGGTCTGTGAAAAAAACAGGTTATCCTGTCAGCACATAATGATAATTATTTTGTGCTGCTTGACTTCTGAGGCACTTCCTTATAACTTGAACTAATTCAATACTAACTCATTCAATACTAACACTAAGCCATAGATATTGTGCCATGAAATTAACTTAAATATCTTTTGGGTAACTCAGAAGCAATTCAGCGGGTATTGCAAATATCTTTATCATCCTGCATTGATTTTCCATAGTGTCCCTACAATTTGATGTCTTTTACTGGAGCTACTAAATGACAGATTAACAATCCAAATATTCCACTTGTTTTCTTTGGTCAGCAAATGAAATTATTTCAAAATATAAATTTTTGAAATAATTTCTTATTTTTTTGGTTTTTTTTTTTTTTTGTTTTTTCATCCCTTGGTGTTTGATCTCACAATTATCTTCTTAATGCTGAGATATGAAATGATTATAAAACCAAGCTTTGCTTTAAACTCATTGAGCAAATTTTGAGACTGTCCAAGAAGAAATTTAATTACCTGCTCTACAAAGTGCACACAGCAAACACAACTGCAGACCACAAGACATTGCACAATTACAGGTTTTGTTTAAAAACTGTCAGAGCAGGCAGACTTGGATTTGTCTGAACAGATATATTTACTTTGAAACTTATGCCTTGACTTACTGATGTACTCAGTAGATGAGACATTTCATGGATTACTTTTGGAGTAAGCATGTGCTAATATTTATAGATAAATGCCTGCTAAAAACACGTTCAAGTTGCATTTTGATGGAAACCTTCATGAAGCAAACCCGCTCATGGGAGCTGTTGCTATGGCATCACACATGATTAATGGGCAGTGGAGGATGAGCCTTGATCTGTGAGGGGCTCTTAATGAGAAAGGCTACAAAAATTCATATTAAGAAGGAAATTTATTATCTGGCATTGTTCAGGAATAATCCTTACTAAATCCAGAAAGAACAAGCTGTCATAGCTCTGAGAGCCAGACCTCAAGGCACTGACCCTGTGCCTGCAAACGGAGCCTGCGTGGGCAGACAGGAGCAATCAGTGAAGATTTAAAGACTTTATTTAAGAATTAGATTCAAACTGGCCAAAAGGACCAAACAGGCCTTGGGAGTACAGGCACAAAACCCCTGGCTGGTCCAAGGAGGAGATTGTCCTGTTCTGACCTGCTGTGGCCTAATCTGGAGCATTGTGTGCGGTTTTGGGCAGTGCAACATAAGAAGGAAAAACTATTGGAAATTGTCCAAAGGAAGGACATGAAGATGGGGAGGCCTTGAAGGAGAAACAAGAATTGGCTGAAGGCACTTGGTCTGTTCAACCTGGAGAAGAGGAGGCTGAGGGGAGGCCTCACTGCTGTTACAGGTCCTCATGAGGGCCAGGCATTGATCTCTGCTCTGGTGACAGTGACAGAACCCAAGGGAATTGCCTGAAGTTGTGTCAGGGCAGGTTTAGGTTGGATATTAGGAAAAGGTTCTTCCCCCAGAGGGTGGCTGGGAACAGGAACAGGCTCCCCAGTGTGACCATGTTCACAGGGGTCTTAGGATGAGGGAAGAGATGAGGAT